>CAUYQU010015163.1:0-28805 GCA_963574635.1 Cheracebus regulus
TCCGGCTTGTTGGTGATGAAGTTTTTTCTGTTTCTTAGTTTTCCTTCGGGGGGTGCCCCTTCCCCACAGAGCTGGGCCTTCCCGGGTTCAGCTGTGCTTGGTCTCAGTCCTCAGTGCTTCCAATTGCTGTTCTCCTTGTGGGGATGGGACCAGCGGAGCCCGACTAAAAGGGCAGCCAGTCCCGTACACTCCACACCTAGAAGCACCGCGCCGGCCAAAAGAGTCGCGCTGGCGACCCGTGTGGCTCCTTCGCCGGGAATCTCCCAGTCTGTGGGCATCAAAAAGTCGTCTGCAATTGTGGCATCCACTCACTCTCTGCGCTTTCACTGGGAGCCACAATCCTGAGCTGCTGCTATGTGGCCATCTTGGATCTCTCTGCCTTATCTGTTTTAAATAATATTATATAAGACAATAATCATAAAAGTCTAAAGGGATTATAGCATAAAAAGATGGATTTTGTATGACAGTATCAATCCAAACAAGAGGAACAGGAATGTGGATTAAAGTTACTTTTAATATCCAGAGAAGATGTACAAATGGCCAATAAGCATATGAAAAGATGCTCAGTATCATTAGTCATTAGGGAAATGCCAATCAAAACACCAAGAAAATACCATTTCTATTGAAATGGCTGAAACTAAAACACAGACAACACTAAATTTGGCTAGAATGTGGAGAAGTTGGAACTCTCATACATTGCTGGTAAAAACAGAAAATGAGCAATCATTTTGTATTTAAAAAATGGTAGCTTCTCAACATGCTAGAGATGAGAATTATCATATGACCCAGAAGTCATAACTAGGAAAAAATAATTATATGCCTAAATAACAAACTTTGTTCACAACATTATTCATAATCTGACAATGTGAAAAGGACCCAAATATGTACCCCCTGATGAATGGATAAACAAAGGTAGTGTATTTATGCAATGGAATATTATTTCTCAATAAGAAAGAAATGAAGTACTGGAACATATTACCATTTGGATGAACTTAGAAAGCATTATGCTTACTGAAAGAAGCCAGACAGAAAACACCAACTATTATATGATTTCATTTAAACAAAGTCTAACACATACAAATGTATAGATAGGAAATAGATTGGTTGTTGCTTGTTGCTAGAGAAAGAGTATAGGAAGAATGGAGAATGACCACTTACGGCCTTAGGGTTTCTTCTTAGCTATCGAAAATATTCTGAAATTAAAGTGTGATAATCACACCACAATTCTGTGAATACACTCTTTAAACAAAGCATATACTCTACGTGAATGGATTTTATGTTATGTGAAGTATATCTCAATAAAATTGTAAAAGAGAACGACAAAAAAACAGAGCAATTGATCAGCAGGGAAAAAGTAACAATAAGGAGACTTTCTTGGGTGGTTGAAAATTTGTTTGGAGGTTAATCCGTACAATAGCCAATAGAAAACCACTTAAAATCTGATATCTTCATTTGTGAAATATCTGGTAGAAACAAACTAATTAGAACCATCTTCATAGTTGATAATTCTATAGTTTAAGTCAAGACATCTGATAATTGCAAATTAAGAGCCTCGAAATTTCCTAACATTAATATGTTAGCACAGTTACAAGTTCTTTTTCTGTCTGAATCCAGACCAGCTTGATACTTGGACCATTATCTGCACAAAATGCAACAGTTAGCAAATTAAAACCAGAAGAAAGAACGTTTAGACAGGATTGGAGAGTAACATTCTTTGAGTCATTGTTGATTGATTTTTAAAGTACTATAGTGAAGTTAAATAAAACACATTTTTAAAAAAAATTGCATATTCCTTGACATAGAGCCAATTAACTATATATGTATGTGTGTGTGTGTGTCTATATATATATATATATATATATATATATATATATATGTGCATGTGTGTGTGTATATGTAGTTGTTGCTTTACTTGTTGTTATTTAACTAGCTGAGACTTTGTGCCAGACCACTAACCACTATTGTTTTTATTTTTTTTAGAAATATGTGTGTGTGTGTTTTTATACACTATATTTAGTAATTATGTATAGCTCATGCTAAATTACTCATTCAAACTTTTTTTTTTTCAGGATAAAATTTCAAGTAGGTGGCCCCTGGGTGAAAATTAAAGTCAAAATTGATTTTTTTTTTTTTTGAATAGGTGGACCAGGTAAGCTATAATCTAAATATAATGGTGTCATAGCATGGCTCCATATTTTCAAGGGTGTCATGCTATACAAGTATACCATATATCACCCAATGCTTTCAAATAAAAAACCACCTTAGCTACTAAGAAAGCAATAAAGCTCTGATAGTTATAATGAATCCTTGAATCCTGAGTGAATTACTGAACAGACACAGGAATTTCAATTACTTTCGTCTTCCAATTGGGACAGAGAGAGCATTCACTCACAACGTAGGACTTACATTCTTTACACCTACAAATTATTTTTGTATTTTATTTTCAGAAGCACATATGTCCAAGCCAACATTATTAAAACTTCTGCTCTTTTAAAAAAGGCATTTAAAAATGTTTCACCTCAATTTAAAATATACATTATTAATTATAAAGATTAAAAAAGCAACTAATTCAAAAGAGTGTCATCATAACAAGTGCATAATTAAGGCAAGTTTGTAGTGAAAGAATGGCTACAACACAGCTTCTAGAGACTACTATTTTGCCACATCTCTTGCTGACCACTGACTTCTTCCCTTTAGTAGGAATAATTTTCTGGTAATAGTAAGTCTGAGGATGCCCCTCTGTCTTTTTTTCTCTATTTCCACTTACTCTGAATTATCAGGCTAAATACTTGGCTTTAATGATACTTGTTTATCTTAAGAAGTAAATATTACATAGGTAGTATAATTATGCTGCATGGGTACATAGTCTGGATTCAAGTACTGTTTCATAAATAATAACCCAAGCTAAAATCTGTTTCCAGTTTCTTTGACATATTTCATGCTTGCCTAGGAAAAATTCACAAATCTTTCATTTTATCATTTATTCATCCATTTACTTATTCAACAAATATTTAAGTACACAATATGTACCAAACCCTGTAATAGATGCTGAAGCAATGGCATAAATCAAAGCTATGATCATAGAGGTATGAAGTTTAAAATTGAGTGGCATGTTCAGATATTGATTAATTACAGTTTTTATGAGTAATATGAAGTATATCCATAGCATATCATGGGAGAACACAATAAGTTAGAGGGCTTAAAGGGGACAAGAAATGATGTTTTCTAGATAAAGGCCTTAGCATGAATGAGGTTAGAGAGAAATTGAAGAAAGATTTGAGCTATAATAAGAAATTAGACTAACAAAATTTGAACAGACATTTTAAAAAGTATTTATTTATTTATTTATTTATTTATTTATTTATTTATTTATTTATTTATTTGAGATGGAGTCTTGCTCTGTCGCCCAGGCTGGAGTGCAGTAGTGTGATCTCTCCTCACTGCAAACTCCACGTGCCAAGTCAAGCAATCCTGACCCAGCCTCCCTGGTAGCTGGGATTACAGGCACGCCACAACACCTGGCTAATTTTTGTATTTTTAGTAGAAACCAGGTTTTGCCATGTTGGCCAGGCTGGTCTGGAATTCCTGGCCTCAAGTGATCTACCTGCCTTGGCCTCCCAAAGTGCTGGGATTACAGGTGTGAGCCACCGTGCACAGCTTTCAACAGAAATTAAAAAAAAAAAAAAATGGAAATGGCACAGAGGGGAGAGAAGGGATCACAGTTGCTGTTACTGGGAGCCAGTATGTGGCAAACATTATAAATTCCTATTTGTGCATTCTGCATCTGAGGTCTCAGGGAGAACATAAAAATCAAGATAACTGGAAGATATTTATATAGTCAAGTCTGAAGTATGGAGAAATTCTGGACTGCAGTTAGAATTTTGGAGTTGCCATCAGGGAAATTTAAACTATGAGAGGACATGAATTCACTCAAGGTAAGTGTATAGAATGGCATACTCCCAGCAATAGGCAAATTTCCTGAGCACACAAGCTTAAGACATATAAAAATGAGGCTCCACGGGTGATAAGAAGAAACACTCACAGACACTGGAGTTCTGGAAGTACAGCAAATAGTGTGTTTTAGAAAGAGAAGATTGGTCATTCTTGATAAATGTTTACAATAGGGAAATGGAACAGGGAGTGAGTTGTGTTCATTAGAGTTGATATGTTACCAAATTAACAGGGGAGGAGGTTGTTTCAATAAAGTAATGAAGGCAAAAGTAGGATTGCTGTAGATTACAGAGTAGATTATAAGCAACCAGACTAATTTTTTTTTTACCACATATATCTTATTAATCATTCTCTTGCTTTAAAACTGTGGTAGCTTTCCATTACACATAAGATAAAACAGTATCTCCTTACTATGACCTCCCCAAACTCATCCTAAACCATTGCCTTGTACTTAAAATGCTTCTTGCTTATCTCTTTACATCTCTGTAAAACAACAAACTCTTTACTACATTATGGCCTTTGAAAATCCCTGTTTTGCTCACTGAAAGGAAAGGTTTTCAAACTTTAGAGAATTTATCTCCTTACTGATTTTAAATAGCTCTTTGTATTGTATACATTTTAATTACGTTTCTAATATATGCTTCAACTATTTTTCCAGTGTGTTCATTGTATTTTCAAAATGCAAACACATTCTGAAACCATTCAGCCACCAACAGAAAAATGAGAAAAAGCAAATATCCTAATCCACAAAACCCATTTGCTATGGGCAAAGTATTGTCCTTTAAATATATAAATGAGATTAGTAGAAAGTCAGCTTAAAACTTCCCAGCTGCTGTCCATCATAATTGGAAAAAAAAAAATCCTCCTTACTACAGGCCATAGGAATGTAACCCCTCTTTATCTCTCTGAATTCTCCTGGTACCAAACTTCCCTGGCTGGTTCCATTCTAGGCACACAGACCTTCTCTCCATTCCTAAAATATCACAAGTTTGTTTCTGCTTCCAAGTCTGACTTTAATGAATCTTTACTAGCTTCTTGTCACTTGGATCTCAGCTCAAATGATACTAACTCAAATGATATCCTGTTTATTTTTCCCAGAGCTTTTCATTTCTGTGTCTAGTTATCTCCCTGATGATTGGTCCCCTGATCATAATAAAGTTTCATGAGTTCTGGGGTTTTGTTTTGTTGACTGATGTAGTCCAAGTACCTTACACTTGGGTTCACAATTATTTCTTGAATAAATGAATTATTACTGAGTATATGGATTACTGATTAAATAAAAAGAATGTCATTGGTTTGATTTTGTAAAGTATGTAAGCTTTGAGCATTTTCAGTACTGTTGGGAAGCAGCCAATATTTGAGGACAGGTTCAATATATAGAAAGGAGAAAGTGAATTTGACAGAATAAAAATCTTTGGAAGATTTGAAACATAATACTATTCTCTACAGTAACCTACACTTTCTATTTTATATAGGCTACTCATACTTGCTTTAAGATGATAATTTTTCAAGCCCTGTGGTAACAATTTCAAGACAACAATTGCATTTTTGAAATATACTATTCTTGGGAGGAAAAGAACTCAAGAAAAACTGGTGCTTGAAAATGAGGTCAATAAGGAAGACAATTTCAGAATCCTTCACTCGCACTAATATACGTCATTCAGCAAGAGGCAAATGGGACCAAAGCAATAGCACAGGAACTCCAGAGAAAATTATTTCTTCAATTTACAAGAGCTAAAAGATGTAGGTATATTTCTTTTGTTGACTTTCTGTACCTGTCATACTGGAACATTGCAAAAGTCTCTTGACTATGCTATAGCTAAACTACATTTCTTAAAGACAACAAAATGACCCTAAGATTTCTTCAAGAAATATTGATTGATCTCTAACTCCATTTCATCAGCTGTGCCAAGCATTCAAAAGGGATATTTAACAGTTTAACATTATATCAAAAACTGATGCAATGAAATAGAAGGGCCTATTTTTTTAGAGGTTAAAGAAAATGAACAATGATTTCCATAGCTAGACAATTGCATTAACTTCTCCGATGGTCACCTAATTTCAGTCTTAACTATTCACTTCACAACCCAGAGTTACCTTTCTCCAAAATAAACTGAAAATAAGCAACAAATTGACTTCCACCCTCCATTTCATTGATTAAACAGGATTGATTTACCAGGACCCCATAGAGTCTTCTTGGTCTGGCTCTTTTCTTTCTCAATTTTATGCAACCCCCTCTTAACCATGCACCTTATGTTCTAGGCATGGTACACTGCTCATATTATTTGGAATAAACCATGCAATCATGTCTGTAAGTTTTATCACATGTGGTTCCATATTCTGAAATCCTAGAATGTGCTTTTAAAAATACTTTTAACTATTCCTGCATATTCCTGGACTAATATCTGTATTTGCACCCTAACTCAACAATTTAGCTGGCCTTCCTTTCAGTGATTTCTATCATACTTGGAAACAATCACATTGAAATTATCACATTTTACTGTAATCATTGGTATAATTTCCTAAAGCAGTAATGTATGATGGTGGATTTGAAGATTTTAGAAAAATACAGACTTAATTACCAAATGTAGTTTCATTAAGTGTTAGATGTGAACCTTTGAGTAAATTTATATAGACTTTCTTAGCTTCCATTTATTCATCTGAATAGTAGAATTAACAATCCCGAAATCATTAATTTGATGCATTAATTTGTCACAGAACATGGCATGTCATAAGGCATTTAGTAACAACTCAGTCTGTTTTGATCCGTGTTCCTTTATTCTCCACGGATTTGCAAGCTCCTAGAGAAGAGTGCCTCTGTCATATGTTCCTTTGTATTCCAAAACCTGATGTTGGAATATAACAGTTCTTATTGTTATTGAATAGTGGAAGCAGTTGTGATAACTACAGCCATACGGTGAGGCATGAATATTTTTAGAGTATTGTTTTAACAGGTTTCAAACAATATTTACTTCATTACACAAAATTATGTTTAGTGTTTCAAAATAGAAATTTTATGTTTTTGCCAACTACCAAATAACTTTTCTTATGATTTATTCTACAAACTTGGATGAATATTTCCTTCTACAGGACTTTTAAGCTTAAAGAACAAATTATCAGAAAAGATGAACATCTTAATTTTAAGGACAGTATTTTTCACTTACTGAGTATGCTATAAATGATACAGGACGTTAGTGAAAATATTATGTATGTAATTTTAGAATTAAGTGGTTTCTTCATAGTATCTCTGGGAAGTATATGGTAATGCCTATATCAGAATCTACTTGAAGCAATATTGTCAAAGTATCAATGTGTAAAGGAAAGCTTACTGGTGTCAAGGCAAAAATAAATATGCAGATATCTATCCATATAAAAAATAATTGGACCCATATGAGTCCACGCAATTTATGTACCCATTTTACAGTACAGTTCTACATATCTTTAATTTCCCATAAAAATATTATTATCGTTTTTGTTTTATAACCCCAGTTTTATTTTACCAATATTTTTGCCAATCTTTAGGCTTAATATTTTCCTCTGAATTTCAGCTCTTACTTCATTTCCATATTAACTCTAATTTTTTTTTAAATTTTGCATCATAGCTTTTTCCAAAGACATTAAATAGATGGTTCTTCACATATAACTTATTTTAAATGTTTGACATTATTATAGATTTCCAAGAGGTTACAAAATAAATATGAGCAGGGAGGTTTCATGTACCTTCATATCATTTCCCCAATACTGTATTCTGTGTGACTGAAAGTTTTCTGATGATTTAAAAGTCTTACATCCTAGCTTTTTTAGTTGTTGTCCTTTCATTTATTTTACATTTGTACTCTTCAAATCTATTTTTCTAACAAATTTAAAAATTATTCACCCTTCTCTGGTCTCGAACAAAACAAAACCTTTGAATACAGTACCATCTTCTTAATTCCTTTCTTTTCTTCATTACAATCTAAACTATTAGTTTCAACTTATAAAATACATGCATACACAATTGAGCTTACTATTTTTATAGTTAAGTATTAATTGGCTCTAATGATTTATTTGAATTGTTTTTCTGTGTTCCCCTTCTCATCATATATTGTTTTCTTCTCCTTATTTGTAAGTTTATTTTTCCTATTGTAAACTACATGCTTTGAAAATGTGTGCATTGAGAACGTCTTTGTATACTTACAATGTTTTAATTTTATTCCCACTCTTAAATAACATGGGGTCTTTGTATACTTATAGTATTTTAATTTTATTCTCACTCAAATAATATGGAGAATTCTAGGTTAACAGTTATTTTCCAGTAACAGTCAGAAGATATAATTTCATCGTCTTTTGGCATCTATTATGGCTCAAGAGAAAAGTTTTAGTGAAATTTGTTCCTTTTAAAAAAAGTGATGTTTTTTGTTTGAAACTCATTATTGTTGATATATCAGTGTACAAAAATACAGACTTCTTTCTTTCTTCCATCTTTCCTTCCTTTTTTGCCTTTCTTTTCAATTTCCTCTTTCCTCTTCCATTTCCCTTTTTCTTTTTCTTAGAAAAGATAAATGATTTTCATAGCTAGACAATTGCATTAACTTCTCAGATGGTCACCTAATTTCAGTCTTACGTACTCACTTCATAACCCAGAATTACCCTGAGTAAGAATAAAATTAAATTACCCAGAGTGAGAATAAAATTAAAATTGCCCTCATGATTATCATTCACCATGTGCATTCAATTTAAGCATTGCATCTTTCTTAAGTAATGGGACATTCTCAACCATTATTTTATTAGTATTTCCTCTGTGTCTTTTCCTACATTTTCTGATTTGTGATCACCTGAGATTAAAGATGTAAGTTTGATCTGTTCTTCACATAACTTATGTTTAAAATACTTTTGTCTATTTCTCTATGTGTCATTCAAGGAGTTATATAATATAATCTTCCAGTTCACAAATTCTCTCCTCTATTGTGTTCACTTCAGTATCTATTCCAGCTATTAGGTTTATTAACTTTAGTGACTATAATTTGCCTTTTATAACTTAAAATTAATTTTTGTTTCATATATGCCTATTTTATATTAATGTTATGTTAATTGCACATAATACTTTTATTTTCATTGACATAATTTTCATACAGTGAAATGCACAGGTTCGAAATGCTACAATTTGAGATAGTTTGACACATAATGAAATTGATACATGTCCCTACAATGAAGAATATTTTCATAATTCCAGAAAATTCTCTCATGCCTGATCCCACAAAGTCAGTAAATGTTTTTATTTTTGCTGCTGATTTTTGACTGCTCTAGAATTTTATATAAAAGGAGCCACTTATGTCTATCATCTTTTGCTTTAAATAATGGATTTCACTTAGAATAACTGTTTTCATTCATGTTTTACATGTATCAAAAATTTATTAATTTTTATTGCTGAGTGACATTTTATTATATTTATATTAATATCATATGTTATGAATGTATTTTTAATTCTTTCTCTTTTTCATGGAAATTTGACTTATTCAAAGTTTGAAATATTGGGATATGATTACCCATGAATCACTCATATTTCCATATATCTAGTAATTAATGGTCAACTTGTTTTGGACTGTCCTTTAAAAGATGTTTGTATAAGCACACCTCCATAGAAAATTAGACATTGTTTCCACGTGGAACTGATTTATTTACTTTCCAGGGTAACACATAGAGATCTCTCTCTCTTCTTGGAGCAAAGTTACTTACATTGCAGAAAAATAAAGGCAGAGGGGAAGATGGACAGATTTGCTATCAGCCTCGTATAAGATCGGGGTTCCCCTAATCTCAAGGTTTTTCTTCTATAATACATCCTCACTGCATGTGCAGGCAACATTCATCCCCATCAAATTACCCTATGGGAATTAGCAGTCAAAGAACTGCTGTCAATATGTTAATCTTGATGATGCTATTACTGTAACAAACCATCTCTTCTAACCAAGAGGCCTCATGTCTTTTTTTCCAATATATTTGAACCTATGTAAGACTAATTGCCCTTCATTATTCTTTGCACACTTTCTTACTTTAAAAAACAAGGTGTTCCAGGCTCATCTTTAATTTCCCTGCTTCATTCCTGGACTAACATATTTCTGCAAGATATCCTTGTTAATTTTAGAGGGAACAGTATCTCAAAATGAAAATTTGGTGCTAGATCCACTTATTGACAAAGAGACAGGATTGCTTCTAGTACCTCTCAGTATAACAAGGTAAGAAATGCATGTATTTGTATCTCTCTCACTATCTTTCTCACACACACATGCATATACACAAAGAGATGCACCCAAGTCTATTTCTATAGCTATCTTTCTAGCTATATTAATAACCTGAGCTCACACTAAAATTTCCAATCCAAATTCAGCCCCCTAAGGTTTATTCCAGGTTTCATCTTTTTCTGACCTATAATTTCCAGTAATGAGAAATCTGTCTCTCATTGTCTTAATTTGCTTAAACCTTTGTATATAAACTCCTAGCCATATAGGCTATTTCTCCAGCCCAACCCAACTATCTCTGGAATTCCCGGCATATTACTTTCCTGCAACTAAAAGTATTTTAAAATAAAAGGAAAACGATAAAGGAATGCATAATTTATTTTATCTTTTGAAGTTATCTATTATTTTAATTTCTTTTTAGAAAATAATTTGAATAGTATGTGTGTCCATACATATATGAAAGCAAGAACTAAACAAGGTACTTTTCTTTATTGGCTATGAAATTTTCATGGCATATTCATTACAGTGTAAATTTTATTTTCAGCTTTTATTTTATTTTTATTTTGTAGCTTTTATTTTTTAAATCTTTTTTCTTTCTACTCATATTTTCATATATAAACATTTTGTGCTTGATTCTTCAAAATTTTTAGAATAAAAAGACTTAAATATTGTCAAGAAACAAAATGCATAATGTTAGCCAATCAGCAAAAATAAGAAGATTTGTAAAATAAAATATATTTTATAAGATAATATGAAGCAATATGTAGGTATAGGTACTGGTTGCACAGTAATCTAAGCATTTGTTTTAAAACATTTAAATATTATTCTGTTATGAACATTTATTAATTTCTATAATAATATCTTGTTCCATAAGATATATAATTATATTCATTCTTTAAATTAAATATACATATAGATATATTCATTCTAGAAATTCTATCTTTTAATTTTAATTTTCTTGGTAATATTGTTTATCATCTGAGTATAGTAGTTCCAATATCTGAAACTGTGTGTATTTGGTTTTATACAAACTTCACCTCTCCTTTATTTATAAACCATTCTGTTTCCTAAATGTTCCAGCTTTTATTTTTCCCTCACATTCAGAACTATTCCCAAGGTTATTCATAATGCTAAGGTAACTTGCTCAATAGGAGATTGCTCAGCACATTCTGAACCTGAAATGATCAACCTCTCCCTCTTGGACACTAGGCTCTGGAATTAAGTCTTAATTACCTTTAGAGACCTCTTTTTTTTTTTTCAACAAAGAGTTTCTTCCTAGGAAACTTGGCGACCTTTTTTACTGGTTGATCTCAGCAATATCACTTCATTCCATTACAGAGGCTCTAAAAATATTAGAACCCCAAAATTTCTATGTAAATTTACTAATATTCTCCTTTATTCATTAAAAAATATTCTGTTAGTTTCTTCTCCAAAGGCAATTGATGTTCACTTGGTTTTCATATATAACACTAGACTCATTGAATGATCCTTTGCAAAAATACATTGCAAAATGATTAGGTGTCCCTAACTCTTAATAGAGAAATGTATAGCAAAGATTCAGTGTTAGCTATTCTCAAAAGGAATGATGAAAGGAGATATGAATAAATAACAACTTACACCTTACTTGAACTTCACTACTTTCGAAGGAATTATACAGAAAAAAATCACTGATGTGCACTAAAAATAAAGTGCCTCTAAACAGAAAAAAGAGAACAATAAATTTATTTTTCTTCTTTTTAAAAATAATGCCCCTTGACCTCACATTTTGTCCAAAATGTGTACAAGACTACCCACACACAAATCCCTTTCTCCATTTTAGGGATGGCGCATGGGTATAGGTAAGACTTTAGCTGTTGTTCTGGTTAGGTTTTCAGCCAATCAAATGAAAAAGAAGCAGCAATAAAAAAAAGGTTCATCTAATCTGGCAAAAGAAAAGTTTTTAGCATAAAAACCATAGAAAATTCTACAAAGAAAAAATTAGACATTTGACTACATAAAATTCATAACTACTATCTCAATAATATACAGAAAGGCAAAAAAAGGTTATGTTTCCAGATTAACAATGTGTTTGCAGCCTTGATATATAATGGCTTCATTAAAATTGGTATTAAAACATAAGATTGTAAAAAGGCAAATGACATAGCCTGTATGATAAGTTTATATAGAAATATCTAACCTCATTACTAATAAATGCAATTCAAATTTGTTGACATTTTATATAGAGTAAAATGTTACATACATATTCCAATAAAATAATAAATCTATTAAATGGGTACAAATTAGATGATTTATATTAAGAAGCCAATTAATTCCATGCACCAACCTTATGAGGTAAGTGTATTTCCCCATTTTAAAAAAGAAATTATGTCTAGAAATGTCCAAGCTTTCCCAGCTGTAAATCTGGTTAATTTTCATAGCCTAGCCATAGCTGCTGAACTAAACCTTTTTTAAGTGATTATTCTTTTTGCATATCTAACTAGAAGATGAACACTTTTTTAATGGTATTGCCATATGTTAGCCAGTGGTATAAAATAAGCACTGTCATTAACTGCTGGACGATTCGTACATTGATATACTTCTAGAAACAATTATCCAGTCTATATTAAAAGCTATAGACCAATGAAAACATTTTGCTCCAGTGTTTCTTCTTCCAGAAATCTATCCAAGACAAAAGCTGATATGCAGACAAAGATTTATGCAAAATTATATGCATCACAGTACTACTTGTGTTAAAAAATTCTCAAGATTAAATTAACAATATTGAGTAGGTAGATAAATGAGTACATGTCTTGAAAATGAAACACCATAAAAATGTGAAAAAACGTCTTAACAAATATTTAATCATATGTAAATTGCCTCCCAAAGTAATATGAAATGAATTTTTTTGAAAACAGTAAAAATTATGGCAACCTGCATTTTGCCCAGCTGTGCAACATAGTGTTAACAAGAGTGGAAATACTATGATAAGAGTGGAAGGAAGAGAGACTATATAGGTAAAGCATTCCAACTTGAATCCAGCTTTTCTATACATGAAGGGAAAGCTTCAGAAGATAATGTGATACCACTATAACAATCTACAATCTTAATATATGATAACATTTGGTTGTAATTTGATAAGTGTTTTCTGTTGTGTTTATGGTTCATAACCATTGTATTTACACTGTATTTTGACTTTTACATGTTTTAAAATACACAGACATACAAATATAAGAAAAGACTTACCAGTAGTTATTACTGGGTGTTAACATTATGGATTATTTTTATATTCTTCATTACACTCATCTGCATTTTTCTGAGATTTTACAATGACTATGAATTACTTTTATGTTAAAAATGAAGTGAAGATAATTTTAAGTAGTAACATCACACAAATTATCTTGAGGGTTAAATAAAGCAGTATATAAGAATAATCTAGCAAAGGACTCAGAACAGATATTCAATAAATAAATTAATTTTAGTATATTAATTCTAAGATTAGTAAATGATTAATATATGCACAGCTTTTAGCTCTGAAAGTAACTACTGGATACTAAAAATTAGAACGTACAGACTCCTTTATAATTTCTACTTCTTTACCATCATATATATTATATTCTAAGGATAAAGCAAGGATGAAGCAAATAAGATGAAAACAAGAGCAATATATTTCCCTACTGCCTTATAATTGTACAATGGTTCAGATGCAAGGATTCTCAAGAGAGGTGAAACTCAAGGAAATGTCATTTACTGCTGTCGTTAACTGTACACAATTCACAAGTATATTGGAATGAAATGGTAGCAAATGTAAGAGAGAGACTGGAAAAAATGCTCTTCAGGTAATTATAATATTCCTCTCCTCCCCTCCCTTTAAAATCAGCTGTTTTGATCTCTTTATTATTCTCCTTCTACGGTGAATTCATATGGAAGCTACCTAAAGCTTTTCTATGGGATTTTGAACAAATGGAATGATTTATGCTTTACTAAGTTGATCAGAACTATAAATCCAATAGTACCAGAACAGGGCTTTTTAATGTAGATCACTCAGTGATAGTTATTCTTTTGAAAAAAAAATTAATATTTTGTTTTTTGACATCTTAGTGTTATGTTTATTTGAAAGGGGTAAGTACTGAATTAGGAATGGGTCTCGGAATATTATATTTGTGATCCCTCATTCTTGTTCAATTCTTGGAAGGCTTTGTAGGCACCGGCCATTAACAGTGATAATGTTTACCTTCTCTCAGCCTGACACAAATGTACAGAGAGCTGGTGCACAGTATTTTCATTTTCTCATCATGGTCACCTTGCAGTTAACTGGCATCATCTTCTAGTTCCCTTTCCTAGACCTCTGATCTGTTCCTATAGTCAAAGTTTCTCAAAGTCCTGTTTACTTAAAATGACAATAGCTGGTCCTCACTGTCCATTTTTGAAAGAGGCGTCTTTTCGATTTTTCAGAACATTTTCAACAAAAGTAATAAAGCCAACCACTTGTTCCATCCCTGCAACTCCCACTTATAATTACTACCTACACTGAATATATGATGGTCTGTTACGGTTAACATAATCTTTGCTTCTTTTGACGCCTCCCCATCATCCCTTTAAAAAAGGAGTAAGAAGCAAAAGAAAGAAATGGATGAAGTGGATATAAGAGTTGTCCTGCTACACAAATAATATTAAGGAAAATCAAATATCCATCTTACAATTCGAAATGACAGTTCTATATTCAACTATTGCACCTCTATAAGTTATTAGGAAACCAGCAAGATGAAACTGTTCCATGTAACAGCATAGTCATTTCTGTAGAAAATCATTCATTATAGAAACCACTTATCTGTTCTTCGTAAGACAACTACATCTGATATAGGACAAGTAAACTGTAAAAAACAAAAACTTTTCTAAGAGGCAGTGAGACCCTATGACTTCTTCTGGATGGCTTTCAAATTTTAGTCTCAACACTGATTCAACGTTGCTTCTCAAAACGTGGCATTTGGCTGGTAATTAAGCTTATCTGGGCTTGCAGGCTTGGTGAACTCAGGGGAACTTTTGGCGCTTTCCTTATTCTAATTGTCACTGTTGTGAAGAGAGACAGCATTAGCTTAATAAGGAGAACTAGGAGATGCAAAACCAGTTAGATCTTTTCCTTTAGTTGGTGAACCATAACGTGTGCCAGAAAAGAATATAAAAAAGGTTTGAGGTTGCCAGTGGAGAGACACAAATCTAAAGGGCCTACTGAACTGCATGTACAGCCTTGAAATAACATTCCTCTAAACCACTGCAGAGAGAATGGGAGACTATCAGTCAGCTATATTGTATAGTATAAGGACATTATCACATAGCTGACTTTAAAAATAGCCCTGCAATCCAAAAAAGGCACACATATACTCATGAACATTGCCATGTAGTCAGAAGTTGGAGAACAGCTGTTGTTACAAGAGTATGCAAATGAGAGAATGACAGTTTTAATTGCTAAAAACCCTAAGGGCAAGCTAGACTCAGCAATATGAATTAGGTGCTATGGGACAAAGAGAATAACTTCTGCATGGATAGGCCATCTGCAGTACAATGATCTTGCCAAGAAACATACAAATCCAAAATTGACATTGCATAAATGATACTAGGACCTTGGCATCGCCATAGTTTTCTGAACCATCTTGGGTAAGACACCTTCCAAGCCAGTCTGGCAGCCAAAACAAGCAAAATAAGTGGATCTCAATCATTCAGTACTAAGTTCCTGAGTGTGCTCTTGAACTGTACTACTTTCAACTGACTTTACAGAAGGGAAGGAGATAGGCACATTCTGGATGGGAGCAGTACTACTTGGAACTCTCTGCCTTTCAAGGTGCTTATATGCCTTGGAATATGTATTAGTTTTTCTACTGCTGACACAATAACATGTTATAAACTTAGAGGCTTAAAACAACACACATTTATTATCTTACAGTTCTAGAGGTCAGAAATCCAAAATGGGGTTTAAGTGGTAAATTTAAGATGTCAACACAATTGTGTTCCCTTCAGAGGTGTTATGGAAACACATTTTCTTGCCTTTTGTAGCTGATAAAGGCCACCTACATTTCTTGCCTCAAGGCCTCTTCCTCCATTTTCAAAATGCATTACTCCATCTGTCCTTACGTTGTGACTCTCCTGCCTTTGTTTTTTAAACATTTCTCCTTATTACATTGGGTCCACCTAGATCATCCAGAATAATCTCTTCATCTCAAGATCCTTAAGTTGATCACATATGCAAAGTTACTTTTGCCATGTAAAACAATATATTCACAGGTTCCACAGGTACCAGAGATTAGGAAATAAACATCTCTGAGTGCTGTAAAAAGGGAAGACAATTATTCTGTATGCCACAAACTATTTGTTTACAGTCATATGTATGTACATCTCTACAGAGAAGGGGGAAATTAAGTTTCAAGAACATCAGAAAATACATAAAGGAAAGAAGAGACAATCAGATTGAAAAGGACTCAACACACTTGTAACAATGATGTTCATAACTATATGAATATATAGTTTATAAACTATATATCCAGAAGAAGTCATATGGTCTCACTGCCTGTTAGAGAAGTCTTTGTTTTGTACAAGTCTTTGTTTTACTTGTCATATATCAGATGTTGTTGTCCTATAAAGAACTGATAAGTGGTTTATATAATGAATGAATTTCTAAAGAAATCACCATGCTGTTAAACTATAAACTATCCTAAACTCTCTCTCTCTCTCTCTCACTATATATATATATACATATATATATATACACACATATATATACATATATATATATAAAATCTAGATCTGAAAGTAATATTATCAAACTGTTATAAATGGCATACATACTTTAAATTCCCCTTTATTTGTAGGATCAGACAGAGTGACAACTCCAACTCTTCAGTGTATTAGCAGGACTTGTATTAGCTGGTCTCCTCTGTATTAGCAGGACAAAACTACATTTATACACTGAACCTGGCCCAAAAGCTGAAATGAGGCTTGGGTACACACCCTTCGAACTTGAGAGCCCCCTTGTTGTAATTTATAATATTAGGTCATATCTGCATAAAAAGTGAATATTAGGTTAAATATTTAAGAATATATTCAATTCCACTAAGTAACTATTCAGAAAACGAGCAATGTAGGGTCATGCTCCAGAACAAAGCTGCAAGGAACTGACAAAGAGAATGCTCTCTCTTTCCTTACTAAGTTCAACTCCCACCATGCACCTTTTTTTGTTGCCAGAACAAATTATATTTCATTCAGATTTCTCTGCCTTTGCCTTGAGCCATTCTCTCACCCATAATGCATCTCTCTTCTTCTCTCTGTCTATTAAATTCTACCTCGTAATTCAATTTTCAGCTCAAAGGCACTCTCTGGGAAATTTACTTCCATCTTCTCTGAGCGACATTAATCACTCACATAGTGGAACTACCGTGGAACTCATATAGTGCTTTAAGTGGTTCCACATTTTAGTCATCTTCGTGCCCTCCATAGAAGTTCAAATACTTCTTACATCCCTAATCGATAAATGTGAGTTGTATTGAATTGGATTCTTTCATAAAAATACCAGCCTTGAAATAAATTGTGCCATTTAATTAAAGGAGCTTCCCACACTAGATAAAGGGGAAAACAACCAAATTTTTACAGCCTCAGAACAATGACTCTTAAATATTCATGTGTTTAAAAAGCAGCTGGATAGTTTGTAAAAGTAGAGTCCAGATATCCATTATCAGAGAATGGAAATCAGTGGGATTGAGGTGGATTCCAAGGACTTTCATTTTAATAAGAATCCAGAGATATACAAATCTGAGGAGTCCTGGATTACACTTTTCCATACATTGCCTCAAAAAAAAAATGGTAATCCCAATGGACAGATGTACTTGCATGGAATTATCTCCTCTTTAAGAGTTAGTAAGATCTCTTTTAGTGAATAATTTGCTTGATAAATGAAGTCCTCCATAGGGATGGGGTAGGAATAATAGGTATGTTGACAAAAAATGCAGTCTTTAAATCCCTGATGCCATATGGAAAGTAGCACTTGCTGATAAACTTGGGATTTCCTGTCTTGTACTATATGCCATAAAGACCAGCACGGGTCTTAACTATAATACTTTACACAGAACTCTTCAAGAAAAACAGAATTAACTCCTAAAGTGCATACATATTGAAGAAGACATAGAAAAAAACAGAAGGTAAAAGGAACATCTAGTATGTCCTGTATTCTAGCTAATTTGTATCTAATTACAAATATGATGCTTGCACACGGCATGTATCTCCTGTCCTCACACCAGCAATGTTTTACTGTATTTGACTATTTCTCAGTATCTGAAACTTTAATGAGAATATACTCATGAGATAGGAGGAAAATGTAATTTTATAAAATACATTTGTAGATGATGTTCTAATTTCAGAGAATTTTATATGTAATAAAGATCCTACTCATATATTTTGTGGCATTTAGGTTTAGTAATATGTTAAATTTACACACACACACTCTCTCTCTCTCTCTCTCTCTCTCTCTCTCTCTCTCTATATATATATATATATATATATATATATATATATATAATTAGTTAATCTTGTCTCCAAATTAGACTTTGGCTTGTTAGTCAGAGCATGCCCTTCATGGCTCTCTCATTTCTTCCCCACCATGAGGCATCTCCTTCCATAATTGGCTCACAATGTAACATACCTAGAATTAATAACTAGGCTTGATTTTGTTACAGGTATGCCACCTACCACTTCTCTCTATCCACATAAGCATTTTACTGGTGAAATAGTATATCCTAATTTAAATGAAAAAATTAACTTATTTACTGCCAAGGAAATATTTAAAGATATGTTAGCAAAAGCAGCCATAGTGTTCTTGTCATGTCTTAGCCAACAGTTTTTTTCAGTAGAGTTACTCTACTTGGCAGAAGTAAAAAAGTATTTCCTCATTGAAACCTAATCTTTATTCACTCATATAGCAAACTAAAAAATAACATAAATATTCAAAACTCTATGGTCTTATATCTACTTATTCTGTAGTTGAGAATCAATCATATTCTACTTATTCTGTAGTTGAGAATCAATCATAGTTCCCCCACCCATGTCTTAATATTACTGTACATATATAAGGGCAAAATACTTAATTAGAATTTTTATGAGTATATATACATATGGAGAAAAAGGAACAGGATAGAGATACAAAGATAAAAACGATTTGTTCACTGACCTTAAAAGCTTTTTACTGTAAGAGGGTAAAACTACCATGTACATCACAAGGGCGACACAAAGAAGTGCATGTTATGTGTCATTATAATATTCCATGCTCTTTAGACAAACAGAGGTAAATGGGAAAAGAAAAGGTCTGATAAAATCAAGAAAGACTTCTGGAAAGAAGCAGCAGCCTTAGAAATTAAGAACATAGTCTGTAAAGTCTTTTACCAGTGAGGGGGTGTGAGGGAGAATATTTGACACATCATTAATAACATGAAAAAATGAGAATGCAGGAGGGTACAGAGTGACTTTGAGGAAAACCGTAGAGTCCATGAGGATGTGCAAAATGGAATCATTTTCTAGATTGATTCAGAAATGGGGTAAATGAAAAATAGTTATAAGCCTCAAATTTTAAGCGATGGAATTAAGAATATATTCTGAAGTCATTGTGGACCAAAGGAAGGTTTTGAATAGAAAGTAGTGATATGGTTTTGACATAATTGTGAATGAGAGAAGAAAAATAAGTCAAGAGATAATTGAGAGACTTCCTCTTCTGGTCAAGATGGAGTCATAGGGTTTGACGTCCCACCTGAAGCAATAAAAAAATTCAGACAAAATATATGAAAAAATAATACTAAAGATGTTGAAAATTAAACAACAAATATCAATGTCCATGAGAGATTGTAAACAAAAGAGGTAGACACTATGATTGCTGCAGCTTGTTACCCAGAAAAGGTTTCTAGACCCCAATTGAGGGCATGAATCTGAGTCCTGAGAAACCAAGGTGAAAAAAGTTTCCTGAGCAGAGTATGGGCAAGGACAGAGATGCACAAAAAAAGAACTCTTGTGATCTGCATAGAATTCCTCCAAGTAATTATTTGAATAATGATTATCTTATGCATATGAGGATATCATCTGAGCCCAGAGAAAAACAATGACTTAAAAAGAATATAAGGGACAGTGACTAAAGATCACACCTAGCCAGGAAAAGCTCCTGTTCCCAACAGTAAGGGTAGAACACCTCATAATAAAAGAGAGTGCTAACAGAGATACAGTCTCTCTAACTGAGGTACATTAACCTAAACTAAATAGTGCTCTATACCTACTGGCATGTAGGAGGCGGGATCCCAGAATGATCCCCAAGATTCTTGTCCCATGATATACACTCTCTGTATAATCCTGTCCCATTGAGTATGAGTATAAACTGTAGATACAATGAAATTTTATAATCAAATATAGGATATGTTCTATAGTAAAAGTGGTAGGATTTTGAAGATGTAATTAAAGTTTCAAGTTAGTTGATTTTTAAATTAATGAAAAGAAAGATTATTTGGGTTGGGCTTGATTTAATCAGGTGAAAGCCCTCAAAGGAAGGCCTGGGCCTTTTTGGTAGTGAGTGACTTTACTATTTTTTTTTGAAAAAGTAAGCTATGGTGCTATGAGAGGAACACATGTCAAGGAATTGAAGAGGCTTCTAAGAGTTAAAAGTGGAACCTGATTGACAGCCAAATTGAGACTGCAGTCCTACAGCTCCAAGGAACTTAATTTTGCCAACAAACACATGAATTTGTAAGAAGACTACCAGCTCCAGAAAACAATGCAGCCCATCCAATAACACAGTCCATCCAAGAATGAGACCCTGAAAAGAAGACCAAGCTAAGTGCTGTGTCACCTAATCCACAGAAATTATGAGATAATAAATGTTTGTTATTTAAAATCACTAACATTGTGGTATTTTGCTCTGCAGAAGAAGAAAACTCCTACATTAAATAAACTAAAATTAAGACCTAAAAGGATTAAACAGTTCCCAAAAAACTTTGCTATGTCTGAGAATAAAATTCAAAGATAGTTATAGAGATACAACATTCCAAAATCCAACAAGATAAAGTTTACAATGTCTGACAACCAATGAAAATTACCAGTGAGGCACAAAACAAGAAAATGGAAAACCATGGTGGACAAATATTTTAAAGCAATTACTAAGATTGTATTTCTTGTGTTAAGAAAACTGGAAGAAGTAACATTGAAAATTAAAAGAACTCGAAACCTAAATTCTAGAGATAAGAAAAATAAGGAATGACTTGAAAAATAACCTTACAAAAAATTGAAGATACATTAGACATTGCTGGTGACCTATAGAACAATTTCAAAGAGCCAAATATATGAATTATTAACATTTCAAAAGAGAGATATCCAAAATAGTAACAATTGAAGAAATAATTGCCAATAGTATTTTTAAAATTTGCTGAAAACTATAAACCATAGATCTAAGAAACTTAAAAAATCTCAACTATAAGAATTTTTTTAAAAAAACTACACCAAGACACCTTATTGTAAAACTGCTTAATATCAGCAGTTAAAGTGGAAAACAGCCTAAAAATATCAAGAAGAAAAGGTTACATTATATATGGAAAAACAAAGATAAGAATGACAGAAGCACCTTTCTTGTCAGAAACAACACAAGTCAGAAGAGAGTAGAGCAACAATTTTAAAGTGCTGAAATAGAAAAGTAAACTAGTATTCGTATGTATTTAAGCTCTCTTTCTAAAAACAAAAATATAATAAAGGCTTTTTACACAAATAAAAGCCTGAAAGAATTACTAGCAAACTTATATTACAATAAATGTTGAAGCAAGTCCTTCTGTGTAAAGGAAACAAATGAAAACCTATTTCTACACCAAGGCACCAAGAGCATCAGAAATGGTAATGACATAATTAAAATGGCATAAATCCAGATAATTTTTCTAATTATTTAAATATCTGAAAAAGATAATCTTTGAAAGTAAAATAAAAGTGTTAGAAGGATTATAGTATGTAGAAATACAATGCATGATTACAATAACACAATTTCTAGGAGAGAAAAAATGAATTTTTTTATATGGCCCTTATACTATAAGTTGTATATTATCATTTGAAGGTACATTATGATGAGTTACCCATGAATCTTATAAAACCTAAAATAATAAACCTGATAAGAAGTGATAATACAACAAATATGAAAAATATAGTACAAATTGCTCAAATAATCCAAAGGTAGGATGAAAAATAGATTTAAAAGGAAATATGGATAAATGGGACAAAGAGAACACAAATAACAAAATGACAGACACAATTAAGAACCTGTACTAATAATCATTAAGTGTTATGTGAAAAATATCTAAACATTCCAATTAAATGCAGAGATTTCTTTTAATTGGCTAAAGAAACCCAACTATATGCTGGTTATAAGATATGTGTGTGTGTGTGTGTGTGTGTGTATAATAATGGAATTATAAGAATTCTAATATATGTTTACCAATGTGTTATGGGAATTATAATATGTAGAAGTAAAATGTATGTATACACATAGGTATGTATGTTTGTATATATGTATATCGGTGTATGTATGTGTATGACTCATATATATGTAACATATATATATATATATATCACATAGAATAAAAGTAAAAAAGATGGAAAGAGGTATACTATATAGTAATCAAAAGAAATATATAGTAGAAATATACTATATAGTAATGAAAAGTAATTATAACAGTAATCAAAAGAAACATAGAGTGGTTATATTGACATCATTGGAAACAGATTTCAGAACAAAATGTATTTCCAAATGTGATGAAGGTTATTTCATCGTGACAAAGGGGTCAATTCATCAAGAGAAAATAAAAAATTCTAACTTCTAAATTCTAATTTATCAACCAAACAGGGTTTCAAATGCAAGAAGCAAATTGTGATAGAATTGCAACAAACCAACACAACCTATAGACAGAGAGATAGGCAAATCCAAAATTATAGTCAGAGATTATAATAACTCTTCTCAATACTTCATAAAACACAATCAGTAGAGATATAGAAGACATTGGCAACACTATAAACCAACTTGATGTAGTTCACATTTATAAAACACTCCAACAATAACAGAATACAAATATGTTTTCTACTCTACAGTACATTTTAAGCAAGATAGATATTATTTTCAGCTGTATAGGATCTCCAAAAAATTAAAATTACTGAGATCATACAAAGCATATTCTCTGAGTGTAATGGAATTATACAGCTAAGTAATATAAAGATTCTTGGAAAATTCCAAACTCTTGGAGAATATAATCACATGCTTCTCAAGAACTCATCCATCAAAGAAGAAATAAAAAGAGAATAAATAAAATATTTTGAGCATAATGAAAATGAAGACACAGGAGGGGATCCAAGATGGCCAAATAGGAACAGCTCTGGAGTGCACTTACAGCGAGAACAACGCAGAGGGTAAGTGATCACCACATTTCCAAATGAGTTATTACTGCCCACACACCAGGAGATTCCCAGGCTGAAAAGTACCAGGCATTTCCAGCATGGCTATTTCAGCCGGCGCAGTGGGTCTCCACACAGAAACTCACACGAATCTGGGCAGGCATTTCAACTGGTGCCTAGAATGCCTGGGAGACAGATCTGCCCATTCAACTGAAACAAAGGGGGCTGAAACAGGGAGCCAGGTGATCTGACTTGGCTGGTCCCACACCCAAAAAGATGAGCAATCTGAAATGCTCTGGATTGAGAGTTTCACAGCAAGTGCAGCTGGACCTGGGACAATCCAGCTCTGTAGAGGGAAGGGTGTCTGCCATTACTGAGTCAATCCACCACTACCAAGGCAGTCCACCATTACCAAGGCCATCTGCCATTACTGAGGCAGTCCGCCATGACCGAGGCAGTCCATTATTACTGAGGCAGACCACCATTACTGAGGCAGTTCTAACTATACCTCTATAAACAAAATTGCAAGAAATTTCAAACAGGAGCTGGGCAGAGCCCACAGCAGCTCAGCAACACCTCTGCTGGCAGACTGTGACAGGCTACCTCCATTCTGGACAGAGCATCTCTGAAAAAAGGCAGCAGCACATTAGGAACTTATAAATAAAGCCTGACCTTCCCAGGACAGTGCACCTGGGAAGAAAGGTGATTATGAGTTCTGCTGCAGCATACTTAAATATACCTGCCCAGCAGCTCTGAATGGAACAACAGAGCTCACAGCTCAGCACTTGAGCTCTTGTAAGGAACAGACTGTCACCTCAATCAGCTCCTGCCCTCGTATACTCAAAGAGACACATCATAAAGGAGAACTCAGGCTGACATCTGGCAGGTATCCTTCTGGGATAAAGATAACAGAAGAAGAAACTGGCAGCAACCCTTACTGTTCTGCAGCCACCACAAGTGATCCCCTGGCAAGCAAGGTCTAGAGTGGACCTCCAGCAGTTCTACAGCAGAAGGGGCCTGACTTTTAGAAGGAAAACTTAAAAAAAGCAAAATGAAATAACTTCATCATCAACAAAAAGGACATCCACTCAGAAACCCTATCTGAAAGTCACCAACTACAAAGAGCACAGGTAGATAAATCCACAAAGATGGGAAGAAACCAGCGCAAAAAGGATGAAAACATCCAAATCCAGAACACCTTTCCTCCTCCAAGGGATTGCAACTCCTCACCAGCAAAGGGACAAAGCTGGATGGAGAATGAGTCTGATGAATTGACAGAAACAGGCTTCAGAAGTTGGGTAACAACAAACTTCCCAGAGCTAAAAGAACACGTTCTATCCCAATGCAAAGAAACTAAGAACCTTGAAAAAAGGTTAATTGAAATGCTAATGAGAATAAACAGCTTAGAGAAGAATATAAATCAATTGCTGGAGCTGAAAAAATAACACAAGAACTTTGCAAAGAATACACAAGTTTCAATAGCTGAATCTACCAAGCAGAAGAAAGGATATCAGAGATTGAAGATCAACTCAATGAAATAAAACAAGAAGGCAAGATTAGCAAAAAAAGAGTGAAAAGAAATGAACAAAGTCTCCAAGAAATAAGGGATTATGTGAAAAGACCTAATCTACATTTGATAGATGTACCTGAATGTGATGAAGAGAATGAATCCAAGCTAGAAAACACTCTTCAGAATATTATCCAGGAGAACTTCCCCAAACTAGCAAGGCAGGCCAACATTCATGTCCAGGAAATACAGAGAACACCACAAAGTTATTCCTCAAGAAGAGTAACCCCAAGGCAAATAATCATCTGATTCACCACGGTTGAAATGAAGGAAAAGTGCTAAGGGCAGCCAGAGAGAAAGGTCGGGTTACCCACAAAGGGAAGCCCATCAGACTCACAGTGGATCTCTCAGCAGAAATCCTACAAGCCAGAAGAGAGTGGGGGCCAATATTCAACATTCTTAAAGAAAAGAACTTTCAATCTAGAATTTCATATCCAGCCAAACTAAACTTCATAACTGAAGGAGAAATAAAAAAGCAAGGAAAGAGCTAAAATTGACACACTATCATCAAAATCGAAAGTACTATGCTAGAGAATCAAGGTCAAAAAAATCAAAAGTGAGCAGAAGACAAGAAATAACTAAGATCAGAGCAGAACTGAAGGAGATAGAGACACACAAAACCCTTCAAAAAATCAATAAATCCAGGAGCTGTATTTTTGAAAAGGTCAACAAAATAGATGGCTAGCCAGATTAATAAAAAAGAAAGGAGAGAATAATCAAATAGATGCAATAAAAAATGATACAGGAGATATCACCACCAATTCCACAGAAAATACAAACTACCATCAGAGATTACTACAAACAACTCTATGCACATAAACCAGTAAACCTGGAAGAACTGGACAAATTCCTGGACCTAAACCAGGAAGAAATCCAAACCCTGAATAGACTAACAACAAGGGCTGAAGTTGAGGCAGCAATTCATAGCCTACCAACCAAAAAAAGCCCAGGTCCAGATGGATTCATAGTCAAATTTAACCAGACATACAAAGAGGAGCTGGTACCATTCCTTCTAAAATGATTCCAAACAATCCAAAAACAGGGAATCCTTCCTAAATCATTTTATGAGACCAACATCATCCTGATACCAAAGCCCAGCAGAGACTCAACAAAAAAAGTAAATGTCAGGGCATATCCATGATGAATATAGATGCAAAAATCTTCCATTAAATCCTGGCAAACCAACTGCAACAGCACATCAGAAAGCTTATCCATCATGATCAAGTAAGCTTCATCCCAGGCATGTAAGGCTGTTTCAACATATGCAAGTCTATAAACTTAATCCACCACATAAACAGAACCAAAGACAAAAACCACATGATTGTCTCAATAGATGCAGAGAAGGTCTTTGACAAAATTCAACAGCCCTTTATGCTAAAAACTCTCAATAAACTAGGTATTGATGGAACATATCTCAAAATAATAAAAGCAATTTACCACAAACTCACAGCCAATATCATATTGAATGGGCAAAAACTGGAAGCACTCCCTTTGAAATCTGGCACTAGACAAGGATGCCCTCTGTCACTACTCCTATTCAATATAGTATTGGAAGTTCTAGCCAAAGCAATCAGGCAAGAAAAAGAAATAAAGGGTATTCGATTAGGAAATGAGGATGTCAAATTGTCTCTATTTGCAGAAGATATGATTGTATATTTAGAAGACCCCATTGTTTCAGCACCAAATCCCCTTAAACTGATAAGCAACTTCAACCCAAAATCCCCTAAAACTGATAATCAACTTCAGCCCAAAATCCCCTTAAACTGATAAGCAACTTCAGCGAAGTCTCAGGATACAAAATCAATGTGCAGAAATCACAGGCATTCCCATACACCAATAACAGACTTAAAGAGAGCCAAATCAAGAATGAACTGCCGTTCACAATTGGTACAAAGAGAATAAAATACCCAGGTATACAACTAACAAAGGATATAAAAGACCTCTTCAAGGAGAACTACAAACAACTGTTCAACGAAATAAGAGAGGACACAGACGGAAAAACTTTCCATGCTCATGATTAGGAAGAATCAATATTGTGAAAATGGCTATAATGCTCAAAGTAATTTATAGATTCAATGCTATCCCGATCAAGCTACCTAAGACCCTCTTCACAGAACTGGAAAAAACCACCTTAAACTTCATATGGAACCAAAAGAGAGCCTGCATAGCCAAGACAATCCTAAGCAAAAAGAACAAAGCCGGAGGCGTCATGCTACCTGACTTCAAGCTATACTACAAGGCTACAGTAATCAAAACAGCATGGTACTACTACCAAAACAGAGATACAGACCAATGGAACAGCACAGAGGACTTAGAGGCAACCCCACACATCTAAAACCATCTGATCCTTGACAAACCTGACGAAAACATGCAATGACAGGGAATTCCCTGTTTAAAAATTGGTGTTAGGAAAACTGGCTAGCCATGTGCAGAAAGCAGAAACTGAACCCTTTTCTGACACCTTACACTGAAATATTCCAGAATTAAATACTTAAACATAAGATCTAACACCATAAAAACCCTAGAAGAAAACCTAGGTAAAACCATTCAGGACATAGGCATAGGCAAGGACTTTATGACTAAAACACCAAAAGCATTGACAATGAAAACCAAAATAGACAAATGAGATCTCATTAAACTCCAAGCCTTCTCCACACCAAAAGAAACAATCATTAGAGTGAACTGACAACCAACGTAATGGGAGAAATATTTTGCAACCTACCTAATTGACAAAGAGCTGATATCTAGAATCTACAAAGAACTAAAACAGATTTGCAAGGAAAAAAAACAAACAAACCCTTTCAAAAAGGGCTAAGGACATGAACAGACACTTTTCAAAAGAAGATATATATGAGGCCAACAAACATATGAAAAAATGCTCATCATCACTGGTCATTAGAGAAATGCAAATGAAAACTACATTGAGATATCATCTCACGCCAGTTAGAATGACCATCATTAAAAAATCTGGAGACAACAGACACTGGAGAGGATGTGGGGAAATAGGAAAACTTTTACACTGTTGGTGCGAATGTAAATTAGTTCAACCATTGTGGAAGACAGTGTGGTGATTCCTCAAGGACCTAGAAATAGAAATTCCATTTGACCCAGCAATCCCATTACTCAGTATATATCCAAAGGATTATAAATTGTTCTCTTATAAAGACACATGCACACATGTGCTTATTGTGGTACTGTTTACAATAGCAAAGACCTGGAACCAACCCAAATGCTCATCAGTGACAGACTGGACAAGGAAAATGTGGCACATATACACCATGGAATACTATGCAGCCATAAAAAACGATGAGTTTGTGTCCTTTGTAGGGACATGGATGAAACTGGAAATGATCATTCTCAGCAAACTAACTCAAGGACAGAAAATCAAACACCACATGTTCTCACTCATAAATAAAAGTTAAACAATGAGAACACATGGACACAGGGAGGGGGGCATCACACAACTGGGATCTGGGGTGAATATGGAAGGACAGTGGTGGGTAGGGAGGCTGGGGAGGGATAACATGGGGAGAAATGCCAGATATAGGTGACAGGGGATGGAGGCAGCAAACCACATTGCCATATATGTACTGATGCAAAAATCCTGCATGTTCTGCACATGTACCCCAGAACCTAAAGTGCAGTAAAATATATAT
>CAUYQU010015167.1:0-30480 GCA_963574635.1 Cheracebus regulus
GTTTCGGAAGGAATAGTACCAGCTCCTCTTTGTACGTCTGGTAGAAATTGGCTGTAAACTCATCTGGACCTGGGATTTTTTTAGTTGGTAGGCTATTAATTGCTGCCTCAACTTTAGCCCTTGTTATTGGTCTATTCAGGGTTTCAACTTCTTCCTGATTTAGTCTTAGGAGAGTGCAAGTGTTCAGGAATTTATCCATTTCTTCCAGATTTACTGGTTTTTGTGCATAGAGTTATTTTTAGTAATCTCTAATGGTAGTTTGTATTTCTGTGGAATCAGTGGTATTGTCCCCTTTATCATTTTTTATTGCATCTATTTGATTCTTCTCTCTTTTCTTTTTCATTAGTCTGGCTAGTGGTCTATCTATTTTGTTGATCTCTTCAAAAAACCACCTTTTGGATTTGTTGATTTTGTGAAGGGTTTTTTGTGTCTCTATCTCCATCAGTTCTGCTCTGATTTTTGTTATTTCTTGTCTTCTGCTAGGTTTTGAATTTTTTTGATCTTGCTCCTCTAACTCTTTCAATTTTGATGATAGGGTGTTGATTTTAGAACTTTCCTAGCTTCTCATGTGGGCATTTATTGCCATAAGTTTCCCTCTAGACTCTTAGCTTTAAATGTGTCCCAGAGATTCTGGTATGTTGTGTCTTCATTCTCGTTGGTTTTGAAGAACATCTTTATTTCTGCCTTCATTTCATTGTTTATCCAGTCGACATTCAGGAGCCAGTTGTTCATTCTCTATGAAGTTGTACAGTTTTGAGTTAGTTTCTTAATCCTGAGTTCTAATTTGGTTGCACTGTGGTCTTCTCAATAGATGTAGAGAAGGCCTCTGACAAAATTCAACAGCCCTTTATGCTAAAAAAAACCCTCAATAAACTAGGTATTGATGGAACATATCACAAAATCATAAAAGCAATTTACGACAAACCCACTGCCAATATCATACTGAATGGGCAAAAACTGGAATCATTCCCTTTGAAATCTGGCACAAGACAAGGATGCCCTCTCTCACCACTCATATTCAATGTAATATTGGAAGTTATAGCCAGAGTAATCAAGCAAGTAAAAGAAATAAAGGGTATTCAATTAGGAAAAGAGGAAGCCAAGTTGTCTCTATTTGCAGGTGACACGATTGAATATTTAGAAGTCCCCATCGCGTCAGCCCAAAATCTCCTTAAACTGATAAGCAACTTCAGCAAAGTCTCAGGATACAAAATCAATGTACAGAAATCACAAGCATTTCTATACACCAATAACAGACAAACACAGAGCCAAATCAAAATTGAACTCCCATTCACAATTGCTACAAAGAGAATAAAATACCTGGGAATACAACTAACAAAGGATGTAAAGGACCTCTTCAAGGAGAACTACAAACCACTGCTCAATGAAATAAGAGAGGACACAAACAGACAGAAAAATATTCCAAGCTCATGGTTGGGAAGAATCAACATCATGAAAATGGCCATACTTCCCAAAGTAATTTATAGATTCTACGCTATCCCCATCAAGCTACCAATGACCTTCTTCACAGAACTGGAAAAAAACACTTCAAACTTCATACAGAACCAAAAGAGCCTGCATAGCCAAAACAATCCTAAGCAAAAAGAACAAATCTGGAGGCATCATGCTGCCTGACTTCAAACTATACTACTATGCCTCTGTTTTGGTACTACTGGTACCAAAACAGAGACATAGACCAACAGAACAGAACAGAGACCTTAGAGGCAACACCATACATCTACAATTATCTGATCTTTGACAAAGCTGAGAAAAACAAGCAATGGGGAAAGGATTCCCTGTTTAATAAATTGTTTTCAGAAAACTGGCTAGCCATGTGCAGAAAGCAGAAACTGGACCTCTTCCTGACACCTTACACTAAAATTAACTCCAGATGGATTAAAGATCTAAACATAAGACCTAACACCATAAAAACTCTAGAAGAAAACCTAGGCAAAACCATTCAGGACATAGGCATAGGCAAGGACTTCATGGCTGAAACACCAAAAACATTGACAACAAAAGCCAAAATAGACAAATGGGATCTAATTAAACTCCAGCAGTTCTGTACAGCAAAGGAAACAACCATTAGAGTGAACTGGCAATCAACAGGATGGGAAAAAATTTTTGCAATCTACCCATCTGACAAAGGGCTAATATCCAGAATCTACAAAGAACTAAAAGAGATTTACAAGAAAACAAACAAACAAACCCATTTAAAAGTGGGTGAAAGATATGAACAGACACTTTACAAAAGAAGACATATATGAGGCCAACAAACATATGAAAAAATGTTCATCATCACTGGTCATTAGAGAAATGCAAATTTCTCATTTTGAGATGTCATCTCACACCAGTTAGAATGGCGGTCATTAAAAAATCTGGAGACAACAGATGCTGGAGAGGATGTGGAGAAATAGAAACACTTTTACACTGTTGGTGGGAGTGCAAACTAATGCAACCATTGTGGAAGCAGGTGATTCCTCAAGGACCTAGAAATAGAAATACCATTTGACCCAGCAATCCCATTACTGGGTATATACACAAAGAATTATAAATTGTTCTATTATAAAGAGACATGCACACATATGTTCCTTGCAGCACTGTTTACAATAGCAAAGACCTAGAACCAACCCAAATGTTCATCAACGATAGACGGGACAAAGAAAATGTGGCACATATACACTATAGAATACTACACAGCCATAAAAAATGATGAGTTTGTGTCCTTCATAGGGACATGGATGAATGTGGAAACTATCATTCTCTGCAAACTGACAGAAGAACAGAAAACCAAACACCACATGTTCTCACTCATAGGTGGCTGTTGAACAATTAGAACACATGGACACAGGGAGGGGAGCATCACACACTGTGGTCAGTTGGAGGGGGCTAAGGGAGGGACAGCGGGGGTGAGGAGGGTAGGGAGGGATAACGTGGAGAGAAATACCAGATATAGGTGATGGGGGGATGGAGGCAGCAAACCACACTGCCATGCATGTACCTATGCAACAATCCTGCATGATCTGCACATGTACTCCAGAATCTAAAGTACAATTAAAAAAAAAAAGAATACCCAACAAAATGTACATACAACATACTTCTAAATAATCCAAAGATCAAGGAGCAAGTTGCAAAGGAATTAGCAAAATTATGTAGAACTGGATGTAAATACAAGATATGTAAGACACAACTATATCATTTTTTAGAGGGAAATACATATGATAAAGACTTAACAAAAAGGAAAATTCTCAAATAAATAATTTCTTACCTCAAGAAAGGAGAGAAAGAACAAAACAAATGTAATGGTAGCATAAGGAAGGAAATAATGAAGAGAAATCAATAAAATTAAAGCGAGATGAATAATAAAGAAAATAAATGAATCAGAAGTTTGATTTTTCAGTCAAAATGAATAATATTGATAAACGTCTAAAAACACTGACAAATGTTAAGAAGCATAAAGACACAAATTAATACATTTAAGAAGCTAAGAGAGCATATAAGTTACCAAGTTGAAATGCCATTTCAACACCTTTAAAATCAGAAATTCCTCAAAAGTAATAAAAATGAAATAAAAAATCTGAATAGTTCTATTACCTTTAAAGAAATTAAATTTATAATTAAAAATCTTCCAAAGAGAAATATCTGGGCCCATGTGCATTCAATGGAGAATTCACAAAAATACTTAATAAAGAATTAGCACCAGTTTTACAAAATATTTTCTGCAAAATAGAACACTAGAGAACTTTTCCCAGCTCATATGATGAGGCTAGTACCATTACCCTAATTGTATAACCAGAAAGAGACAGTTCAAAAACGAAAACTATAGACCACTATCTCCCAGAAACTTAGATGCTAAAATCCTTATGACAGTATTAGCAAATCAAATTCAATGATGTCTAAAAAGTACTACATACCATAAACAAGTGGGATTTCTCCCAGGTATCCAAAGCTAGTTCAATATTCAAAAATCAGTAAATGTAAGATACCACATCAACAGACTATACGAGAAAATCATGTAATCATAATCAACTGACATTTAAAAAATCATTTGACAAAATTCAATACCTGTTCATTATAAAAATTCTCAGCAAACCAACACTAAAGAATTTCCTCAAATTGATAGCAGTCTCTACAAATGCCTGCAACTAACATGGTGAAATTCTGAATGCATTACCTGTAAGACTAGAATGAGGTTAGGATGTCCACCTTCACCAGCGCATTCAACATAACACTAGAAATGCTACCCACTGAATTAAAACAAGAAAGAGAAGACAGACAGACAGACAGACAGACAGACAGACAGACAGACAGACAGACAGACAGACAGACAGATAGATAGATAGATAGATAGACAGATAGATAGATAGATAGACAGAGAGACAGACAGATAGATAGAAAACTGCTATAGAAGGAAAATTGTTCTCATGTGCAGATGATAAGATCTGATTATCTGTAGAGAAAATCCCAAGAATATATAAAGGAAAAAAATATATTAAAATTAATAAGTCAAGCCGAGAAATATATCCACATATATATACTCAACTGTCTTTGACAAAAGATCAAAGAGAATACAATGGAGATAACACAGTCTTCTCAACATATTATGTGGGAAGAATTTCACATGTACAGAAAAAAAAAATTGTCCCAGGCACAGACTTCCACCCTTTCCAAAAATTAACTTAAAATGGATTATAGACATAAATGCAAATACAAAACTATAAACCCCTTAGAAGATAACAGGAGGATAAAACTAGATGACTTTGGCTTTAGCAATCAATGACTTTTTAGATATAACACAAAAGGGACAATTCATGAAAGAAAAAAGTGATAAGGTAAACTTCATTCAATTTTAAAATTCTACTCTGTGAAAGACACTGTCAAGATATGGATAACATAAGCCACAGATTGGGAGAATATATCTAATTCTAATTTGGAGATAGAATATCAGATTCTAATGTATCTAATTGGGAGAATTAAATATATTCTCCCAATCTGTGGCTTATCTTATCCTTGCAAAAGTTATATCTAATAAAGGACTGCTATCCAAAATATACAAAAATGAGCTCTTAAAACTCTACAATAAGAAAATAAACAACATAATGTTAAGATCTGGTCCAAAGACCTTACAAGAAATCTCCCCCCACAAAAAAAATGCAGAAAGCCAAAAAGCATATGAGAAGATGCTCCACATGATACATCATCAGGAAAATGCAAATTGAAACAGGAATGAGATTCCACTACATGCTGATTAGAATGGCCAAAACCCAGAACACTGATAACAACAAATGAGACAAAGATGTGGAGCAACAGGAGTTCTCATCCATTACTAAGGGGAAGGCAATTTTCACAGCTACCTCATAAGTGAATTTGGTAGTTTCTTACCAAACTAAACATACAATCTAGTAACTGCACTCTGTCTCGTTCACACAGAGGGGGAAAAAAAAACTTACCTCCACACCAAAACCTGCACACAGATGTTTATAGCAGTTTTATTTGTAATCGCCCAAATTTGGAAGCAATCAATATGTCCTTCAGAAGATGAATGGGAAAAATAAACTGTGGTTTATCCAAAAAATAAAATATTATTCAGTGATAAAAAGAAATGAGCTGTCAAGCCATGAGAAGATATGGAGGAAACTTAAAAGCATATTACTAAGTGAAAAAAGCCAACTTGGAAAGTCTACATACTATATGATTCCAATTATACCACATTCTGAAAATGGCAGAACAATAGAAACAGTGTAAAGATGAGAGGCGATAAATTGACGGAGCACAGAAGATCCTTACAGCAGTAAAACTACTCTGTATTCTACTGTATTCATCGATGTTTATCATTACAAATTTGTCTAAACCCATATAATGTACAACACTGACAGCAAACCTAAACTATGGACTGTGGATGATAATGATATTTCAATGTTGGTTTATTAACTGTAACAAATGTACTACTTTTGTGGAGAATGTTGATAATAGGGAAGACTATGCATGTATGTGGGTAAATCTCTGTACCTCCTGCCAATTTTGCTATGAACCTAGTCTAAAAATAATCTATTAAAAAATGAATAAATCAAATTATTAGTATGATATCAAAATATTAAAAAATTAGTTATTTTTCTAAATACTAATATTAGTCACATGGAAACCAACATTAAAAAATGCATTTTTAGAATTTCTCTGAAAAAAATAAATTGGTATAAATTAAAACAAAAAAATATATAATATCTGTGTCACAAAAATTCCAGAATGTGGATTAAAGAAATGAAAGGAATCCTAAATAGAGAATTTCATGGGCCAGATTTAATAAAGTAATGATGCTAATTGTTCCCAAGTTGATCTATCGGCTTAATGTAATTTGTATCAAAATCTCTGCAGTATTGTTTGACTCAGACAAGGTTTTTTTTTTTACAACTTGTATGGAAACGCATAGGCCCAAGAATTGTTAAAATAATTTTGAAAAATAATATAATTCAATAAATTTGCATACCTTACATTAGCCTTATCTTATAACAATCAAGAAAGTACAGTGTGGCTGGAGGAAAAAGCACAAAGACCAAAAGACCAAAAGAGTGAACCCTAAAACTGACTCTCATTAATCTACTAGTCTACCCAACTGATTTTTTACAAGAGTACAAAAGCAATTTACTGAAGGAACGATCACCTTTCAGCAAATAAGGCAGAAGCTCAATGAAGATTTCATATCTTTTAAGAAAATTTAACTCAACATTAATCCTAAACTTAAATATAAAATGTAGAACAATAGACATATATAAACTGGAGAAAATTTCTGAGACTTAGAGTGAGACTGAAAGTTCTTAAAATTGAAAGAAAAAGTAGATAAACTGAACCACGTCAAAATTAAAATCTTTTGCCTTGTTACTCTGCAAATAGAATAAAAGGAAAAGCCAGATACTATAGAAATAATATTTTCGAAGCACACACATTCACACATCACTTTAGGATGAGCATATGTTCTGAGAAATGTATCTTAGGTGATTTCATCATTGTACAAACATTATAGAGCGTTCTCACACAAACCGAGATGATATTACACACCTAGACTATAGGGTTTAACCTGTTGATGGTAGGTTACAAATCTGTACAGTATGCTACTGTACTGTAGACAACTGTAACACAATAATAAGTATTTGTGTATCTAAGCATATCTATATAAAGAAAAGATACAATAAAATGCCATATAAAAAATAAGAAATGTCATAACACAACTAAATAGCAAAATACACACACACACACACACACACACACACAATAACTCTATTTAAAAACAGAAAATGAACAAACTATCTAAATAGTTATTTCTCAAAGGAAGACATATAAATGGCCAATAGGCATATAAAAAAGTGCTCAAGGTCATTAACTAGGGAAATGCAAATCAAAACCACAATGAGATATCACCTCACACCTGTTAGAATTAATATCATCAAAAAGACCAAAGATAAGTGTTGAGGATGTGAAGAAGTGGGAAGTCTTGAGCACTCTTAGTTGGAATGTAAATAGTACCGTTTTTATGGAAAGCAGTATGGATGTTTCTCGAAGAATTGAATAAGAACCAGCTGTTTGGTAACTGACTTTCTCTATTATTTTTCTGTTTTCAATTCAATTTACGTTCTTTATTATTTACTTCTTCCTGCTTAATTTAGTTTTATTTTACTGTTCTTTTTCTACTCTCCTGAGGCAGCAACTTAGATTATTGATTTGAGACCTTCTTTTTTTGATGTAAGCCTTTGGAGCTATAAATTTCCATCTCAAGACTGATTTAGCCAAATCCTATGTATATCGATATGTGGTATTTTCAATTCAGTTCTACATATTTTTAATTTCCTTTGAGACTTCCCCCGTGACACATGAAATATCTAGAATTGTATTTTCTAAAATATGCCAGTGTTCGTACATTTCCTGCTGTTTTCTCTTACTGATTTGCAGTTTGCTTCCATTGTGATTCGACAATATACTCTGTATGTTTCCATTTTTTTTAAGTTTGTGAGGGGTTTTTAATGGCTCAGGATAGTTTATCTTACTGAAAATTCAGTGGATCCTTCAAAAAATAAGTGCATTCTGCTGTAGCTGATGAAGGGTTCTACTTTTGCCAATTGGATTCTGTTTGAATTTTATCTTCTATAAGGCTGATGATCTGTCTACTAATTATTTCAGTTGCCAGTGTGAGGTATTGAAGTCCCTGATCATAATTATGGATTTGTCATTTTTTTTTCTTTCAGCTACATTAGTTTTTTGATTCACATATTTTAAGGCTGCATTTTTTACGCATACCCACTTGGCATCATTCTATCTATGTGACATATTGAGACTTTTGTTATTTTAACATTCTTATATTTTTTTATTATTAGACTTTAAGTTTGGGATACATGTGAAGAACATGCAGGTCTGTTACACAGCTATACATGGGCCATGGTGGTCTGCTGCACCCATCAACTCATCATCTACATTAGGTATTTCTCCTAATGCCATCTCTTCCCAACCCCCCATTCCCTGACAGGCTCCAGTGTGTGATGTTCCCCTTTCTGTGTCCATATGTGCTTATTGTTCAACTCCCACTTATGAGTGAACACATATGGTGTTTTGTTTTCTGTTCCTGTGTTAGTTTGCTGAGAATGATGGTTTCCAGCTTCATCTATGTCCCTGCAAAGGACATGAACTCATCCTTTTTATGGCTGTATAGTATTCCACAGTGTATATGTGCCACATTTTCTTTATTCAGTCTATCATTGATGGGTATTTGGTTTGGTTCCAAGTCTTTGCTATTGTGAACAGTGCTGCAATAAACATACGTGTGCACGTGTCTTTATAGTAGAATGATTTATAATCCTTTGGGTATATACCCAATAATGGGGTTGCTGGGTCAAATGATATTTCTGGTTCTAGGTCCTTAAGAAATCACCACACTGTCTTCCACAATGGTTGAACTACTTTACTCTCCCACTGACAGTGTAAAAGCGTTTCTGTTTCCCCCCATCCTCTCCAGCAACTGTTGTTTCCTGACTCTTTAATGATCACCATTCTAACTGGTGTGAGATGGTATTTCATTCTGGTTTTGATTTGTACATTCTTATTTTTTGTTACTTTGCTTTAAAATTTACTTTATCTGATTATGTATTTATTAGTGCTTGCATATCTTTTTCTATCCTTTTACATTCAGTCTATCAATACTGCATTTGAAGTGAGTTTCTTGTAGACTGTATATTATTGGATCATGTTCTGCTTTGTTTTGCTTATATAAATCACACATCTCTGATATATTTTAATATTTACACTACTTACATTTAAGGAAATATTCACGTTAGGGATTAAATCTGTCATTTTACAATTATTTTCCTTTTGCTTCCTGTTTTCCATTCTTCTGTTTCTTTTATCTTACCTTCCTGTCAACTGTTAAAAGAATTTTTAGGATTCCATCTTGATGCTTTTGTAGTCTTTTGAATGCATCACTTTGTAAAGCTGGTGGTTGCTCTAGGTATAGAATATACATGTGTGTCTTTTCACTGTGTTCTAGTATAAACATTTTTAAAATATGAATAAAGCATAGATAGCTTACTTGCATTTATGTCCATTTATCCTCATTTTCAAATATAATTATCTTTAAAATCTTTTGTACATGTATTGAATGCCAAATCAGATGGTATTATAATGTTCAATTGAATCATTAAATAAAAGAAACTCATGAGAAGAAAAATAGTCTATTTATGCTTATTTTTACCCATTCCAATGTTATTCCTTTTCTTCTGTCTCTGATGTCCTAATCTTTATTCTGCTATAGTTTCTTTTAGAGAAATTCCTTTAGCCAGTTTTAAATGTAGGTTTACTAGCAACAAATTATTTTAGTTTTTCTTTTTCTGAGAATGTATTTATTTCCCCTTCATTTCTGAAGGATATTTTCACCATATATAAGCTTCATGGTTGTCAGCCCTTTTCTTCCAGTACTGGAAAAATGTTGTGCCATTTTCTTCTGGCCTCTGTGGTTTTAGAGGAGAAATATGATTCAGCCAAATCAAATTGTTGCTCCCAATAAGTAATAAATTAGCTGTAATCATTGCACAGACAAGATGGACTTCACATACTCAAAATTTACTTTTATTTGGAGACTGATATTGCTATACATGCACCAAAAGTTAAGAAAGGTTTATACCTTTCATAATAAGATTGTCTGGAAAGAGCATGGCAGGTTTCCCAGCAAGTTCAGACATCACTTGAAGTATCAGGAAAAGGAGACTAGCTTGGATTTTATTGTGATTAGGGATTGAAACTTGAATGCCATTTCCTGCTTGTGGGCCAGGCCTTGGCTGGTTTCAACTTCTCACCCATACTCACCCAAGCAGAGAATATCAGGTTTTCTTATCAGCTTGTTCATATGTGGAGCAGAAAGGTTAGAAGAATAGTGGGGTTGAAAGCTATCAGAAAACATCAGAAATGGAAGCAGACTCTTTATATTATAGTCTTGTTTCTCTCTGGCTGCTTTCCATTTTTTTTCTTTGTTTATATTTTTCAGATGTTTAATTGGATTATGTATTGGTGTGAATTTCTTTGGATTTGTGCTATCTGTATTTCACTCATCTTCCTGAATTAGAAAAATTTTTATTTCATTTTTAACTAAATTTGGGAACTTTTTAGCCATTTTTATAATACATTTTTCAGTCCCAGTCTTGCTCTCCTCTCCCTCTGAAACACCAATGAAACAAATACTAGCTCTTCTGTTATTGTCTCACAGGTCTCTGATCCTGTTTATTTTTTTTTCTATTATATTCCCTCTTTTTTGTTCAGAATGAACAAAATCTATTGATCCATCCTCCAGTTTATTGATTATATCCTTTGGCGCTTCAACTTCCATGACTTCCTTGTCTTTAAGTGGGGCTGTGAACTCATGCCCCTCTGGGCCTTGCAGCCATCAAGAAAGAAGGAGGAGAAAGGCTGGTGCATGCTGCTTTGTTGCTGAAGGTAGAGAATAGACACTGAGCTTCTTGCTTCTTGCTGGTCCTCCCCTTACAAACACACTACACAATCAGGGTATGGGAGGGAGAAAAGCAGAGTACCAACTAGCCCTGTCTCCCACCATAAAGTTTTACATCATTGATGGCAAGAAGAGATGAATACTCAGATCTTCACAGAGTCCCATTCACAGGGCAGGGGTTGGAGGTGATAAAGAGAAGCCCAAGACCAACCACTACTATTTCACACCCTAGAAGGCCCTATCTCAAGCAATTTCTTCTGCCAGAAATTTCTGTCCCTTTACATTTGCCTGGACAACTTTTAGTTATCCTCACCAATGAATCTTTTCTGAATTTTGAAACTAGAAAAATTTACTCTATCTTGGAAATCACATGGTATTTGTAGCTTAGGATATTATTATTTTTTTCTCCTTATGTGTTTGTTATACTACATGTTCTTCAAAAGTAGTTTCTCCAGGCACAGCTCATATTAAGCATCCAATATTGAACTCAATGGTTTTTCTTGAGTTTTAAACATTATATAAAATTTATTATTTCTTTTTTTTTAGTTGTGATAAAATAGTGATAGGTTTTTGTAAGTCATAAAAACTATTATGTGGGGTAAAATAGGTGGGATTTGTATAAGCTTTTCCCCCTTGATTAGTTTATTCCTAAATGTGGCCTATCACTAAGTGAGAAGATGCTTCCTTGTCCTTTTCCCTTGTAATACAGTCTTAAGTAGATTATAAACTTTTTAAAAAGCAAACTTGAGGAAAACAAAGATAAGTGATAGGAATAACAAAACTTAAAAGAGCCATATTTTTATCAGTTGTCTTTAAGAATGCAAAATTAGACCATTTTTATTATAAATCTTTATAAAAATACTATTTAGTCAAGTTGTTCTTATATTGTTCTTCAGATTTACCCCTCTGAAATTTTCATTTCTAGCACCAATGAAGTTCTAGGTGACTAAAAGAACTTGGTGTCAACCAATTGACAAAATCAGATCATTACAATTCTTTTACACTAAGGAATTCATGCTGCAGCCACTTTCTTGGATCTGAGATTCAAAGGCAGAAACATAAAACTGCTGTTGCATTTGACTAGATTACAAAATAAGCAGCATTGTTAGCCTGTTTGTCAGAAAAAAAACTTTAAAAGTTCTGGAGGAGAAAAGGCATTCCTGCAAGGTTGCTTCAGGAATTTAGTCTGGGACCTGCCAAGCATATATAACAGAAAGAATTTATGTTTTTCAGTTATAAGGAAATTATAGGAGAAGTGTAAAATCTTGACTCCATTCCCTTACTGGTATGAAGCTGATCATATTTAAATTCTCACCTTCAGTTTTCACCTCTGTAAATAAAAATAATACAAATTTACCAGTATTATTCCTAAGCTAAAGTGAAATAATATGAAAGTGATGTGTCCCAAATTTAGTATATAGAAAAGTTCTAAGAATGTAAGTTAACATCATTTTCTCAAGGCCCTCCCAAGTGACAGCATCAGATGCATCCTCAGAAAGTAAAAACAAAAGATAAGAACAATGACAAACCCCATGTCTGCATCAAATCTCCACATCCCCTCAAGAAATAAGCTACATAATTTTAAACACAAGAGAAGTCTGTGTAAAAGCCTTCAGTTTTGTTGAACTTATATTGAGATCAAAATGAGACAACTGCAAAACAGAAGGCCCTAGTAGTGACCATTCATATAATGAGGGTAATTAACAGTATGGTGAAGGACATCTTCTATGAGAGTGTTGGAATCTGGAAAATGAGTCTATGAAAATGTTGCATGGCTCCTCTATAGCATCCTGAGGGCACATTGAACTTGTAAAGGTAATAGAGTACAAATCACAACCAACATGGAATTCTAGGAGGGCCTCTTCCATGCTCTCTGCTCCAATTATAACCAAAGATGCTCTCTTAGCTAAAACTTGTCTTCTATGTTCATACTAACAAAATATATCTCAAATATGACTACCTCTCACTATCTGGATACCTACTACCCTATCTAATACAAGCCACCACCACCTATGCTGGATCTGAATGCCAACATCAACTGGTTTGCCTGCTCTGACTTTTGTCCTATTCTTCACAATGCAGCAAAAGTGAGGTTTTTAAATAAATCGGCTCCTGACACACCCTGGCTCAACATCTGAGAGGTTTACATCATATAAAACACAAACTCTTTTTCACAGCCTATGGAGACTTACATTAGTCAACTACTCTCTTTGTTTCTAACATTATCTCCAAATCTGTACACCTCCTTCATTCAGTTCTAATCACACTGTTCCTCCTAACGTCCAACAAACATAGCGGTCTTGCCTCATGGTACTACCTTCTTGGCTACCCACTACACTACTCTTCAAGGTCTTCCTCCTCTCACTTTACTTGTGTCTCTGGTCAAATACCTGCATTTCAGAGAGCTCTTTCCAGCCACTTTAATTAAAATGTCCACATTCCATTCACTTATTTATTGCTTTCTAAATTGACAAATACAATTGTATGTGTGTATACTGTACAACCTGATATTCTGAAATACATCTACATAGTGGAATAACTAAATATACCTCAATAACATACGTATTACCTCATATAGTTATCATTTTTGTGGTAAGAACACTTACTCATCCACCTTCCAGCAGTGGACATTCCATCCACTGTAAAAGTCACAGTTTTCTTCAAAGCATCTATCACTACATCTTGTTTATGTTATATATTTGTATTCTTGTTTTTCATTGTCTGTCTCCCTCACTAGGCTCTAAACATCATGAGGTTTAGACTTTGTCTCTCTGACTCACATTGCTATAAATACAAAGCCTACAAGTGTGCTGGCATGTAAAATCCTATAGTTGTGATGGCCACCTCTCCACCTCTTGGTTTGATGCAGGTTAGTTTTCCGGCTTCTTTTTCTGGAAACATACCTGGTACTGGCTTACTTCATAGAAAGAACTTGGTTTGGGATCCACATACCTTCCTCTGTCAATTCTGTCCAGACCACATTCTAACCGTGTAAACTTGGACAAAAAAGTTAAACTTACCTCTGAGCTTCTGGTCTCTTCTAGGAAAATTTAAAACATAATAATAATACCTATTCCAAAGAGTTATGTCAAACATTAAAAATTTACCTTTAAATTGCCTGCTTTTTTCTGGGCTTATGGTATTGATTCATTAAAATGGCATTACCTTTCCCATCACCTTTCACCTCAACACTGAACTGCAGCTGTTACTATCCCCTAGCTGGGCTCTGCCCTTCCTTCCTCCAGAGATTCTCTCAGCACCCAAAGACACCCACCGTCTGCTTCATGCTCATGTTAGAACTTCATGTTTCGTTATTGATTCTTCTAAGCCCAATTTATATATGTGTGTATGTGTGTGTGTGTATATAATACATAAATATGTATTATTTATATATCGATAGATATGTGTATTATACATACACACACACACACACACACACACACACACACACATGTATCTCCTTTTCTAAAGTTGTATGTTTGCATCTGTGTTTCTACATGGTAGATGCCATGTCTGCAAAGCATGATGACTTTGTTTGGTTAGCACATGGAAAAGTTCGAACAATATAGATGGTTTCTCATCTTCCCAGTTGTTTGCTGCTTCAGAAAAATAGGTAAAAACTAAAAGATGTTCAATTTCGTAAGCTCAGCAGCTTGTGGTCCCATTTGTAACAATTAAACATGTCTAGAAGTAAATTTTGTTACTCAAGTTATTATAGTCTAAACAAAGTATATTTTAAAATTTATATGCCAGGCATTTTAATTTCATCAGTAATTCAAGTATACTGAATATAATTTTATGCTTTGAAAGTAACAAAATCACCAGATTTACAAATGATATTAAAATACATTACTTTTGCTGTTTCTCCGTAGTTCTTTAAATTTTTTATTTCTCTACACATTCAAAATTGTCAGAAATGTTTTACATTTTTTCCAGAATGTCCTGGGCCAAAAGTTAAGCTTCAAAATGAGCCTTGTTTTGGGGGAGGCTGACTAACCAATGAGATGAGTGGGTCAGTGTGGGACACTGGGTAGCAGGAGGTATCACAGAGGCAGGATTAGGAGGCATTTTTCTACTTTGCTTAGTGCCTAGGCCAACAGCTAGCAGCTACAGGGCATGGGTTGAACATTATTTAATCAAATAATTTGTGTTTATTTATGTATTATCAACATATACCACTAAGTAATATACATTTTTGTTTTGTAGGTCTGCTTTGTTTATGTGCCTGGTAGAATTCCTAGAAATTATGAAGAACTAAGTACAAAATACACCTTTTTAGCACTTCCCTTAAGAGCTATTATGTTGCAATACAGTACTATAGAAACATAGATGAGTACCTATAATACATATTCAAAACTTAAGGTACTTGAATGATAGCAGAGGGTGGAATAACACAAATTAACAAAGAAGAGCTAGACAATTTATCATGGTTTGGGAATGGATAGACTTTAAGCTGAGATCCAGAGGTTAAACTTTTTCAGACAGAAACAAGACTACAAACCATGGCATTGAGGTGAGAAGATATTTACCAAATATGAGAAAGTGAAAGAAGGCCAAGGTGTTAAGAACACATTCAGAAGAGAGAATAGAATGAAAGAAATTTGAAAGGTGTTCAGACTTGCATTTGCAATGGTAGGTGGTATCATATAAGGCAAGGATACTGAAAATTTTTTGAGGAGAAAAACATTGTTTAATCAATAATCTAAACATGTTACTCTGATTCTATGGTAAAAAAAAATTTTAAATGAGGTTAAGTATTGAAGGTGAGACTGGTTAGGAGGAAAGATATGAGCTATATAGTTCAACCAGTTTAAACTAAAATTGTCAAGAGTGGATAGAAAAAAATGAATGGGCATGAGATATATCTGGAGGGCAAAAACAGCAGGAGGTGCAGACTGATTCACTTGGAAGACAAAAGAAGACACTAAAGTTTCCAACCTGAGTTCTTGGTGGGTGGTCTTAACAATTACTGAAGTGGAGAAATTCAATAAGGGCATCAAGCTTGTGGAAGGAAATCAAGAGGTATTTTATGAAAAATATTGCTTGACATGTCTATGAGGCATCCATTTGGAAATGTCTAGTCCGGTAACTATACGAGTTTAAAGGTCAAGGAAAAACTGTACAGAAACAGTGATATTACAAGTTATTACTATCAATAGAAACTACAGTCTCACTGCTGCCTATTCCTTTTAGGTTACCTTCAAAAGCCAAACCTGAAACGTATGAATTATTTATGTGTTGATTGAGGGAAAGTCAGAAGGAGTTATAAGCGCCACTCCTAATGGATTTTCCTCTGGTATTATCCTCTCAGCAAGTTCTCAAGTTAAAAATCCGTCTCAATATCTCAGTGCTTTGAAGTAACCCCTGGAATTAATTTACTAATGGCAAATCCAAAAAAAGTTTGAACAACTCTGGTAGATACCTCTACTTATTATAATAGCTGCATTGACTTTAGAATAATTTCAAAGTATTTAGTGTTAAATTTAGTATATGCCTTAAGTCTACTTTTTATCACAAGACTTAGTCACCAACTAGCAGAGTAATAGTACATCTTTACAGAAAAACACCCCTTAGCTTTATGCTGTCTCACTACCTTTAAGCTGTTTCACCACCTTAAGGCACGCTGCATCCCGACCACCTTTTCTTTATAAGAAAGACAACCCTCATCTTTAAGCTGTCTTACCTTTACACTGTCTCACCACCTAACCAAGAGTGAGACCTGCTTCATTTGAAACAGTTACAAGTTTGAAACAACTGATTTAGTAGTATCATTGTTTCTACAATCCTCACATTATTCATCATTCCATTTCTAGTAAGTTGTACAGTGTCTGACACCTAATAGCACATAATTGTTGGATGAATTAATGTACCCTAAATTAAGAGTAGCATGTTTTATGAGACCCAAAACTAGTAAGTTAAATTTGGGAACTTTGTATTGTATAAATTTGCTTCACCTTTTTATTCTTTTAGTTCTTATTTAATCCGAATGAAAACTACTATTCTGGTAGTTTTGTTTTTATTAATTTGATTAGTTTTTGCAAAAGCACACTCACTGCTTTTTACAGAATTAGAACAATTACTATGTGTCAGACATTGTTCTAATTACTTTAACTGTACTAACTCATATAATTTCTTCTACATTCCTATAGGGACTTGTTATGATTATCTGCATCTTACGTAGTATAAATCATATACATAGCAAGTATGTAGAGCTCGGATGCCAGTCACATAGATAGTAAGCATGTAGAGCTCCTGTTTCTCATTTTCTAAATCATTCAAGAAAGAAAGAGAGTATAACATCATGTGAAGAAAATGTTCCCTACACAAATGCCTATTTTTCTGCTACCCCACCACAAAATATATTATACATTGAAATATATCCCTCAGATCTTTCTGTCATTTTAGACAATGTTGGAAACTAATATTAAACCATTAAGCCAATGGTTCTCAACCAGAAAGCGATTATACCTCCCAAGGACAGACAGTTAGTCATGTAGACATGTGTTTGTCACAACAGGGGGAGGTGGTACTACTGACCTATAATGGGTATAGGTCAACGATGCCACTAACCATACTACAAGGCACGGGACATCCCCCTACAACAAAGAATTATCCATAAAACCAAGGCTGAGCAATCCTACATTAAGATGAAGCAACAACCAAAATATCTTCCCTGCCTAAATATTAAGCTAATGCATTAAGTTAGTTTTTGCCATTAAAAGCAATAGCAAAATCATACTTACTTTTGCACCAACCTAGTATCTCTTCATCTGTTTTGCAGATCACAGAGCTACAGCCTACTTCCTTTTTCCTGCTTCCATCAAAACTCTTAAGTTTGATTGAAGAAGGTAACACATTTCTAAAGCGGTCCATTTTCTTGATGTTATATGAAACATATCTAGAAATCTATTTGATTTTAAAGGACTATTGCTAGAAAGAAGTTTTCATTCAATTGTATGCAGGAATTTTCTGGGGAGAATTCTGAAGACCTTGATTTTTGTGTATTACAATCACAATAATAAAGTTAGAGCAGACAACTCAGTTATCATCATGATTGACAAAGAAAAAAAGTCATATCAATTTCACACTTTTCATAAGAATGCAAATATAACTCTTATTTTTGAAACACATGTACATTTTATAAGTTTAGTACTCACCAATTTTTTCCCAGTTACAACGTAGATATTTATGAGTTGCCGAAGACTGTTGAATAAGCCCTAAAGGTAGGCTTCAGTATGTAGATTTTAAATTACTAGTATAGCTCAGCACAAAGGTTCATGTCTGTAATCCCAGCACTTTAGAAGGCTGACCAGGAGGATCACTTGAGCTCAGGATTTCAAGATCAGCCTGGGCAGCATGGCAAGACTTCATCTCTACAAATAATAATAATAATAATAATAATAAATTAGCCAGCCATGCAGTCTCAACTACTTGGGAGGCTGATATGGGAGGATCACTTGAGGCCAGGAGGTTGAGGTTGCAGTGAGCCATGACTGCACCACTGCACTCCAGCCTGTGAGACAGAGCAAGACCCTGTCTCAAAATAAAATAAAATAAAAATGCATTAAAAATAAGTTACTAAAGAATGTTTCTAATAAACATTTAATGTAGTTTTTACACTAAAAGTTGACATAAAAAAGTTGACATAAAAATATTTTTCTTACATAGGTGTGAACTTCTTATAGCTTATGGCTAGGCAAATATAAAACAAATGGGATAGCTAAGCATTATCTCTATGAAAATAATAGATGGTAAAGTTTATATTTTTGTTTTGCTCTTTTTTTTGAGCTGTAATTTTGAAAGCATAAAATTTATGCATTGTAAGTATGCAGCACAATGACTTTTTAAAGTTATTTTTAAAATAATCATCATAATCCAGTTTTATAACAATTCCTTATCCAAAAGTGTTACCTCATGCCTGAGGTCAATATATTCTTCACTCCTAACTTCAGGTAACCACTGATCTCCTTGCTGTCTCTATAGGTCAGTCTTTATGAGAAATTTTATTTGAGTAGACTTATACAATATATAATATTTTATTTCTGGCTTCTTTCACTTAGCACAGTTAACTTAGGAGTTAGATTCAACCAGTTGTTGCATGTATTAGTAGCTAAGTACTTTTCAGTGTGAGTAGTATTCCACAATGTACTCCATTCTATATTACATTGTATGTACCACATTTTTTAATCTATTTAATAGTTGATGAATATTTGGATTGTTTTATTGTTTGGCTACTAGGAATAATGTTGCTATGAACATACATAAGTGTGCATGTGAGCATGCTTTGATTTTTTTTGGGGGGGTAAATACTATGTTTAGAATTGCAGACCATATGACACACATACATTTAACAAATAAATGCCCCAATTGTCATCCAATTATATAATTTTATATTGTAAAAATAAATAATACTCAATGTTGAATTTACAACATATAGAGATAAAACATATGTGATAATAGGACAAAGGAGAAAGGAAGCTGAAGTACAGAAACGATGCAATATTTTCCTGTAATTTAGTCTGTATTAACCTGAACTAGATTGTGATAAATTAAAAGTGCATATTGTTACCTCCAGAACCACCACTTTATAAAAACCTTAAAAGTGGTGGAAAAAAATCAACAAATAAATTTAAATGTACTCTAAAAATATTTGCAAAATACACAAAAGTCAATGAAGTAGAAAAAGAAAACAAAAAAGACATGAGAAATATAAAAAGCTTAATGGCAGATATAAATCCAATCATACCAATAATTACATTAAATATGAATGAGCTAAATACTCAAACATAAGAACTTGTCAAACTTGATTTTAAAATGCAAAATCTAATGATATGCTACGTACAAGAGAAAACTTTAGATTAAGAATTTAAGGCCGAGTGCAGTGGTTCATGCCTGTAATTCCAGCACTTTGGGAGGCCAAGGTGGTCAGATAACGAGGTCAATGGATGGAGACCATTCTGGACAATATGGTGAAACCCCATTTCTACTAAAAATATAAAAAATTAGCTGGGCCTGGTGGTGGGTACCCGTAGTCCAGCTAATCAAGAGTCTGAGGCAGGAGAATCGCTTGAACCTTGGGAGACGGAGGTTGTAGTGAGCCAAGATCTCACCACTGCACTCCAGCCTGGTGATAGAGCGAGACTCTGTTTCAAAAAAAAGAAAAAAAAAAAGAATTTAAGTAGATATATCATGCAAATAGTAAACAGAGAGAGCTGAATGAGCTATGCTAATATCAGACTAAAGAGTCTATAACAAAAGAAACATTATCAAAAAGGGAACACTTTTAAATAAGAGAATAAAAGAAAAAATGTGTGTGTGTGTATTCATTCAGTCTCATATATGACCTACACATTTCCCATTTCTAGTGCTCTTCATTCCTTTCCATGGATTCAACCTACTGTATAGTGTCTTTTCAGTCTCAAGATCTTTCTTTAGCATGTATCTTTTAGTTCTTTAATTTTTTTCCTCTTCATCTCAAATATGAATTTGCTCTTGAGCTCATTTATAGTTAATATTTTTACTTTGGTTACTGGACTTTTAAACTCTAGAATTTTCAGTATGTTTTCTTTAATAGTTTCCATTTTCCTATTGAGATTTCCTATTTTCTGAGTCATTGTTATCACATTTCTTCATTTTTTTGAACATAGCTTCCTTTAATTTATTAAAAGTATATACAAAATTGCTTTTGTCAGTTAAATTCAATATCCCACTAAGATTTTATTGACTTGTTTTCATTTTCTTGAATATATATTACACTTCCTGTATCTTTGCATTCTAATATTTTTAACAGATAATTTAGATAATATATATTTTATTCTGAATTGTTTTTCAGAGCATTTTCATTAAAATAAGTTGCCTAGACGTAAGCTGTTTACACTGTTTCTCCACAATTTGAAAACTGTGCTGTGACTTTTTATTATTTTTTTAAAACTTTTAAGCCTGATATTTTAGTGGTTACTCCTGTGTCTTCATCTTCATAGCTTAATGGTTAGCCAATAATTTTGGCAGATGTTATGCTCAAAAATCTTAAAACCTCTCTCTGTGCTGACCAATCTGTGTGTGGGTTGCTGAGTGCCTTCAAAGATCAGCCAATTCTCAAATCTCTTTTAATATTTACTCCTCACTTGGCTCTCTTATGTACAGATTCCCAAGATAGCCAAGAATGCATAGAAAGTTTATGTGACCATTCTATGTCTATGTCTCTCTTATTTCCAGAATCTCCCAGTTGTTCCAGAATTTATTGCAACCAGATCATGACCTCAGGTTATCAAAAATATTATTACATTATTTACATCTTACTACACTACTTTCAGATTCAAAGTCTTGTCTTCAAACTTTATGTAAAATTGAGTTCATGCTCCCTGGTAACAGAGCTACAGGTTTTGGCAGCCAGCCCAATGACGAAAAATTAACAATTTTTACCAATTAATGGTGGAGACAGGTAAGGAATTGAGCAACCCCAGGTAAAAGGGTGAAGACTCATTTTTCAAGAATTAATGATTCTCCGTTTTTCATCTGCCTTTGATCATTTTCCAAAGCCCGGATTTTTTTTCCAAATCCTATCTAGTGATGCATTTGTGTGTGTATCTGTGTGAGACAGAGAGAGAGAGAAAGAAAGAAAAAGAGAGAGAGAAAGGGAGAGAAAGAAAGAGAGAGAGAGAGAGAGAGAGAGAGAACCAGCCTACAGACATGCAGAGAGGGTCACCAGCTAATTCACTCTGCAAAGGTAGAAGTCTTTAGTGTTTGGTATTTCAAAGATATATATATGGTCTTCATTTAGAAAACTCAGAGAATTTCCTCTCAAGTAGGAAATCTTGTATCAGCAGATTTTTAAATCTCATTTCAAATGAGAAAAAAATCTTCCAAGGGAAAAATATAGTATGTTTTGATCAACTTAGCAAAAACCTAAACATATTTCTAGTTGACCTTTCTAGTCAAACTTATTAAATAGAGTTCTAAATTATTATCTATCCGTACAGGTTTCCACAGTCATACAATATTAATCATTCTCTCAAACAGTAGGATTTAAATAGAGTCCACTTATTCTTAGAAGGTCATAATTTGACAACTTCAAATTACATGAGAAGTTTATTAATGCTAACCCCATTAATTCTGTATTTATGACCAAGTTAAGGCTATCTAGCTATACAAAATGGTTAATCAACAAAGATAATTTTTAATCAGAAAGGAAATTTTAACTCCATGTTTTGAACACCATTAATACCTCAGAAATATCTAATTACATGCATTTTATATGCTGGTTTTAAATTACCTTTAATGATTCATTAAAGCTGGTCCTTAGGCAAATTATCAGCCATAATTCATTGTCTAAATTATTTTTGGCGTTGAACATTAGAAGCTGTTTTATTACAGTCTATCTCTACCATAAAAAAAAGGAGAAAAAGAAGTAGTAGAAGAAGAGGAGGAAGAGGTGATCTAGGAGATTCTTTGTAAATATATACAAAATATCTATAAGAAAGACAATCACGGAGTTGTCAAAACACTATGTCAACTCATAGCCAATTAGCACTCAAAGCTGACTCTCTGGCCTTCAAGGCCATGTTTGGTACATGTACTATATGTTTCTAGGATATCTATCTATGCATACATTTCATAATTATTTTTTACATTCAATACCTAATATTGTAAAGTCCTAGAAAGCATTCAATAGCTATTGAATGGATAAAACTCTCTGTACTACTGTTTCACTTCAAGATGGGTGCTACATGTGTTCTGACTTCAGACTACACAGTGCAGTTACTCTAAGTATCTCAGTACTGGAAGTAAGAAGTTTAATATTTATCATATATGCACTGTGGAATAAGTCCTGGATGGAATGCTTTAATTAGAATGATAAATTCTCATTAAATCTTAATAATAACCTTGTGAAACATCTATTATCCTTTTCATATTATATATTTACCTTGGACACAGAGCTAATATACACCACAGCCAGATTTTAAATCCATTTGCTAAATTCCAATGCCTGTGAGCTTTGTACAGTGCTTTCATTCTGGAAAACTGCATTACAAGTCACCTAAAAAGTTCCAGCACTATATAAATACAATTCACTATTACTTGAAAATAATGATAAAATCCTTAAAACCCATGAAGAGTTACCCAAAATGAGTCATGCTATACAATTCTTATTTCCTCTTTTGCTAACTTTTCGCTAGCCTGAGAAAACACTTGGACACTTTAATAAAGTGTTCATATATGTTAATAAATGTTTATGAAATGTGAATTGGGTAATATGGTTACATGAACTCACAAATGCCTTAGGAACCACGTCTAGTGTCAAATGAGACATTGATTTCAACCTTGGAATAAATCTCTAGCAGAACACGACAAAGTTGTGTGGCCATATTTTCACCTGTCTAACATTTTTCATATGTGCATTAGACAAGACTCTGAAAAGATTCTTATATTTTCAGTAGATAACAAAGTAGAGAACGAACAATACAGTGACAAAAGCAAGATTCAGTATGACAGAGAAACTAAATTCCTAGGCTAATATGAAGCCAAGAAAATATACCCTTAGTACTTTTAAGCTGAAAATAACATAAATTTCTGAAAGTAGAAAAAATACTTGGCATGAAGCCATATAAAACTTCTCTTGCCTCCAAGTTTCCTGGTGTGTTCATGGTATGAGATGGTTAAAGTAGCTAGCTAATTTTTGGAGCTTAAATAAAGTTTAATTGCCCTACAAGTAAGACATAGTAGACCAACTGTACTTTCTGCTAGACAAAAAAAAAAAAATGGAGTATTATGTACAATTATACATCATTTAAATACATTGATAAGCTAGAATGAATTAAGAGAAAAAAGAAATGAGTTAAGTAAGGGAACTGAAAATATCTCAAATAGCTAAGTGTAGAAACTTCCACGTATCTTAGAAAAAAGAATTGAACAAAAGAGGAGGCATGACATTTACTTTTGAAATATCTAAAGAATTTTTTTTATGAAAGACAGAATAGTCTTACCCTGTGTAGCTCCCAGGAGCAGAACCAGGAGCGCGCGCACGTGTGTGTGTGTGTGTATTGCAATACCTTTATTTGAAGGCTTTTTCAGAATACAGTGCCTTTCACGAAGTATTTTGAGAAAGGAGAGGTGGAGAGAAGAAGAGGCACGGAAAAGCTCACTCATCTGCTCCAACAGCACACACACACACAGCAGCACTGTCACTTAAATGATGTATTTGAAGCAGAAAGTGCTGTTACAGGACAGGCGTTTGCCTTTGCATCTCCGGCACAAATGTTGACGATGGGTTAGTTTAGGGTCCACGTGGCGAAGTTTTACTAGGCAGGAACATGTAGTTTATTTACAACTTTGACAGGTGATATTCTCCACTCGGTAAGGGTTATAGGACTTCTAACAAGTTCTGCAGAACTCTGTGAAGTAAACCTTGTTGGTTCCCTGTTCACACCAGACATAAAGCACTCTCCCATCGGATGTTGCAGTGCCGGCTGCTCCCAGCTCGCCGGGACCGCGGCCTGGGCCTCGCCGTCCTCGTCCTCGGACTGCTGCCGTCGGGGCGCCTCCCTCGCCGACGACTCTCCCTCCTCTGAGACTTGAAGCCGCGCGAGCAGCGGCACCCGATCTCCGTCCGACGTCCCGGACCTCTGCTCCCCAGCCGCGGCCCTGGGACCCTTCAGGAATTACGGCGGTGACGCGGCGGGAGGCCACGGGCGAGTACACGGCGACAGTGCGCCGGAAGGGCACAGACGGCGGGGCGCCCTCTGGGGGCTGCCCTGCTCCCCGCTCCGAGGGGCCGGCTGCTGAGAGGAAGAGCCGTCGCCGGTTGTGTCCTCGGCGCAGGTCAGACCAGGGCATCCGGCGCGGGCCGGGGGCGCCGCAGCGTGCGCAGCCCCAGCGAGCACTGCGCCGCGGCGTCGATGCGCCGGCTCACCTGCACTGGTACGTCGCAGCTGCGGACCCTGAGGGCGTGAGTCCCGAAGCCCGGCCCCACCTGCGCAAAGAGGGCCATGCACTGCGCCTGCTGGTAGGTGTCGAAGTATTCTGCGGCTGTCAGCTGCCCGCAGGCCGGGAAGGAAAATGAGGCTGTGCCCGGAGAAGGGGGGAGGAGGACAAGGAGGCGGGAAGGCAGTTCCGCGCCCCCTACTGGTGCTACCCTTGGTGGCTGCCGGGTAGGGGTAGGGGTACGGGTACGAGCTCGGGGGCACGCTGGAAGCACAGGTAGCCCTCCAGCACCTAGTCCCCCAGGGCCACCATGGCCGCTTTTTGTTTTTTTCGAGACCCTTCTATGACAGCCTGCAGACTGGGGGAGAAGGTTGACTAGACTGCAAATGGAAGCATGAGAACTAGATTTTGAATTAACAAGACAAGAAAATGAGGTAAATTAATTGCTTTAGAACATAACGTATTGCCTTTAGAGACCGGGACTTCTCTGACGTTAAAGATACGTTAAGAGAATACTGTCGTGGTCAAAGGGTGTTTGAATTACAAACAAAATTTCTTGGATAAAAAATAACTACAATGATAATGGTTTTCCTCTGACTATATTTAGAACTACTCTGGTTTTCATATTTTCAAATACATGCAAAACATTTCTGTAGGTATATCATCAGAGATACATGAAGAGAATGCTCAAACCTCAGCCATTGTAAACTCCTCTTTTATGTCTTGCACCCAACTCTTGATAGTACTCTATTGCTTCCCTTTTCTTCTGGGTCAGGATAAATAGTTAACTACTTTTAACAATTAAAAGTAGTTAATCTTACTGACACTACATACCTTGATACTTGCTTCTGCCTCCGCTACGCTGAAACTACGCAAGCAAAAATCAGAATATTTACATGAACACATTTCAACTCTTGTTCAATCGGGTCAATCTATTGACTTTGACACTGTGAACACTCACTGCCTAAAATTCCTTACCTCCTTGGATTCTCTGAAACTAAAGGTATCTATCCCTTGTTATCCAAACTCCTGCTGGATAAACTCAGTAAACAAATGGACTCGTATGGTAAGGGATACTTTTTACTCTTTCTCATTTTCAAAATCTCTTTTGACGCCTTGTTTTTCACTTTTTCATGGACTCATCGACTTCTTTCCGTTTTTCATTTCTCATTTTTTAGGATTTTTCCTCGCTGTACTGTTACTTTCAAGACATCACCTGTTTTCCTGGGTTCACATACCACCTAACAGTAACCCCCCAAACCATACTCCTAGCATTTGCCTTTCCAATGAGCTTCTGATTTAGCTTCTGACTAAATCACTTTGCTGCTTACCTGACCCCTGGTATATTACCAGGACCTCAAACTCATCTCATCTTATCCAAAATTGAACACATTTACCTGTCTCCTTCAATTCTCCCCTTGTTTCCTGTCTTAGTCACAGGTCTCATCATCAACCTAGTCATCCAATCCATAAAACAGATGGTCATCCCAGATTCTTCTCTTTTCCTCACATTCACCAAATGACTGAAACTTGCTCAATATGATAACTGTTGCAGTTAGGCCTCACATTGATGATTACAACCTTCTAAATGTTCTTCCTGCTTCTTTTTCTTATTCTGACCTTCTTAAGATTCTAGTCTTTATCATCACCAAGTAGAAGATGTCATGGCACAGTTTAAGATACATTAATAGTTTCATGTAGAAACCAATAGCAAGAGTAGCACTAGCAATGTCAAGGGCCTACTCAGATCAGATAAAAACATATGTTAGTCAGGTGCAAGTGCATATGTAAACTTTGTGTAAGGGTTGGCCACAAAGGGACAGCAGAGAATATATACCCAAAGTAAAAGTCTTCTCATCTCCTCGAAATTACTGCCATGAAAAAATAGAGAATTGATACTGCCAGAAAGTTTTGATTAAAAAAAAGCAAATATGTGTTTTTAATTAAATCCCTAACTTTTAGTATTGATTCAATATGGACAAGAGAAAGACATTATCTATAGAATTTTTATTTTTGACACTTAATCTACATAATCTCCTTCCTGTCCAATCTCCTTATGGCTGCATAAAAAGCCTTTTGTATCCTAATATTTACCCCTGTCTCCCAATTCAGGCTCTAGTAATAACAAAACATTCTGGCAGAATCAGTTCTCTGTTTTTTCATGGCAGTGATTTCCTGGAGATGAGAAGAGTTCTATGCTGGTTCTTTCCTTGCAATTTTGCTCAGTTGTTTCCTCTGCCGAGAGACTCTCACGAACATTTTGCAGTCAGTTAACTCCATAAAATGTATAAAAACAAAATTTATGTTTTATATCCTCAGGAAAGTTTCCAAAGGGCTCCATTGGAACAAATAATCTCCTTTACTCTATATCACATTGTTCTCCCTTCCCATGTAGGACATATAATGTGATATTTAATAAATTGATTTACTTGAGTGTCTGCTTCAGAAGATGGTGAGCTTGAAGACAAGAATTAGTTCTTAGTCAGGTGGATTCTCACCACCAGAAATGATAATAATAAGAGAAAGGGTAGGTAAATAACAAATACTTGTCAAATTCTTGAGTCTCAGATTCTTTATCTGCTCAAATTTCAACTGTCTTTTCATAGCTTCTGTAGAAATAAAATACTAGTAAGTGATATGATACTTAACTTTTTTTTTCTTTGGTAAAACTCCATATGGATTAGAAGTTTGAGTGTACAAAAGTTTCAAAATTTCAAGGCAACATCGTTTTACTCAGCTTTGAGCAGAGAATCAGAAAAATCAATTCACCATTTGTTCCCTTAGTATATCTTCTCTTTCATGTCTTCCTTCTGTCTGCCTTCATTTTTTTCTGTTAGTTTTTTTTATTTTTGGTTATATTTTCTCACATGGCATCATTTATCTCTATTTCTTTGAAGAGTTGCCTGCATCTCCGTCTTCAAATGACTCCCTAAGCTTTCCTTCTTCTAGTGAGCTTTCTTTGAATTATCCCTGCATTCTCCCAAAGGCAAATGGTTGTGCTGCTGTCTGTTTAGATTTCCCCAGACTTCTGCTCTATGTTCTTGTGCTCAACAGCAAATTTAACTTGTATAATAAAGTAAGACTAAGGCCCAATTTAATAATAATAGTATGTTACTAATTCATAATAATACTAAAAATCTTTGTCATATGTTTACCCTCTCCAGAAGGAAGGAGAATTACATATATTTCAAACTTATGAAACCAGTCATTTTTTATTGTTACTATGTGATTCGGTTATTTTTATTTCCTAATGTGTTGAAAAGTTTTCTGATACTCCCCTAGTCAGTTTTGTTTTTATTATATTACTACCATTATTATTATTTCTAAAGTAATCCAACTGAGTTGTAAACCAATGTATGCACTCCAAATCCCAACATACATTTTAAAGTTGTTTAGTTGTTTCGGTAAGTCCATTAAATAATAGAGAAAGAATAGCATGGTAACTCACATAGTGTCTACTGTTTACAAATGCTAATCTCTACATATTCACTTAATTTCGTATCAGTGCTGAATAATAGGCATTAGCTCATTTTACACATGAGTAAATGCTCAGTATGATTATGTAATTCACCCAAGGTTATTATACTGGCAAATAGTTGTCAGGATTCTAAAACTAATGCCATTACCAGTAGACGTCTATAGTCAGTATCTATAGGTAATAAGCCAGGGTAAAGAAGCAGGATGAATGAACAAGAGTGACCACAAAGGATGGAAAAGTAGAGAGATGTGCTCTAGAAACCGTTTCACAAGAAATGACATTAAATACACCTTCAAAAAACAATGCCTCTCTCCTCTCCATTTTTGTGTGTGAACCTGTGCTTATTAGCATGTGGTTGTGCCAGAAAGAGAAATTGTAGAAGGAAAGAGAAATGCAATGAATGAAACATTCAGAAACCCTGAAGTGTGAGAATAAGTAGTATCACAGAAAATAAATTATTAATATATCCTATTTTCAATATCTGGGATTGATAGAGAGCTTCTAATGGGGGCGGTAAGCAATGTGATAGTTTTCTCTCTTAGTATCTAACACACTATACTCTAATTATTTGTTTACAAATTGACCCCTGCCTTTTAGACTGTGGGACCATAAACTGTAGAAAAATTATCCACATCTGTAGGATTTGGCTGAGGATTTGATTATTACATACCATACAAAAATAAATATGCAAGTAAATGAAAGAAAGAATAAATTATTTATCTAATTTCATTTCCAGTCTTCTCTGATCTGAAAGTCACTAAGAAAGTGAAACATCCTCATAACAACCCATAATTCAGTGGCTATTAATCCAAGAAAAATGAATTTTAAAACAAAACCACAAAACAGATAAGATTAATCCCATCAATTTAGTGGAGATAAGAGTGAAGTAAAGGATATGAGAATTCACCTAATAATAAAATGATATTAAATATTATTTTAAGTGGATAAACATTCATAATTTCATTGTCTAAAACACTATACTTCAGTCAAAAAGAGAAAAACTCATTATTAATATTTCTTGGCATTACTGCTAACTCCTGGTGGATTATTTTAAGATATTATGAGAAATTATAAAATAAAACAGTAGTGTATAAATTTGAAAGAAAACAAAACCTTCAAAAGGACCAAAGGTTAGTAATAATGAGAAGGTCTGTAAAATTTGCTTAGAAGTGATAGTGTCTAAGTTAGTGAGAATAATATTCACTAAGATAAGAAGTTCTTAGTAGTAAGTGAGCTCCATATGAGAATATTAGGAAGCAGGTAATAGAGAACACATAGAGGCTAAAATGACCCATCAGAGTGGTACCATTGTATATAGGATAGGCAGTAAAAAAGATATGCCTTTGACATTTTTGGAGTGATGGTAAGTGCATGAAGGTGTGCTAGCTCCTTGAGAAACACAGGTGTAGGGCAGACTTGACCAAATAGATGTCAAGATAAAATTGAGTACAAAACAATAGTAAGGCTCCATTTTTTAGAATGAGTAGGTGAGTGTCTTTGTAACTGTGATGCAAAAACATGCTAGAGGTTATCATCACCCGACTTACCACCAGCAGTGGAATTTGCATTGCCATTTTGTCAGCAAGTTATTCAATTACAGAAGTCCATCCTGAGTTCTGTGTCCAGTGTTGTACTGAACTGAGCATAGAAAGTCAACACCAAGACAAAAGTATGCCAAATTGCAGGGTCTTTATTGCCAGCGACCACGGAGGACTCACATCTCTCCAACCCGGCCCCGAAAGGAGGGTGTCAAGACCTTTTATGCCCACCTCCGGGGTATGGGTGTGTGGCGGGGGTAGGGGGTGAAGGGATTCAGACATTATCCCGGGCAGAGAGGAGGGTGTGGGTCTCCAGACATTCCAAGGGCTAAAGGACATTTTGTCACTTCGATTGTTACCTAAGTGTCTTACAGAAGTCAAGATAAGCATTAGTTTGCACATCGTCTGGGTAGTAATGTAAATAACAGATCTTAGTTACTTATTACAAGGCTCAGGGGCCAGGATGGAATTAGCCTGGGCTGCTTATTCTGGTCACTACCGGTAAGGAAAGGCTAGCAATTCTGGCAGTTACTGATAAGGAAGGTAGGCAGCTTTACATAGTTTGC
>CAUYQU010015169.1:0-22979 GCA_963574635.1 Cheracebus regulus
AGCGCTTCCAATTGCTGTTCTCCTTGTGGGGATGGGACCAGCCGAGCCCGACTAAAAGGGCAACCAGTCCCGTACACGCCGCACCGAGAAGCGCCGCGACGGCCAAAAGAGTCGCGCTGGCGACCCGTGTGGCTCCTTCGCCGGGAATCTCCCGGTCTGTGGGCAACAAAAATTCGTCGGAAAGTGCGGCGTTCACTTGTTCTCTGCGCTTTCACTGGGAGCTACATTCCTGAGCTGTTGCTAATCGGCCATCTTGGATCTCTCTCTATCAAACAGGTTCTTTCACTCTTCCTTTGCTGACGAGCATTGGGCTGGCATTAAACCAGTAACATCCTATTTGTTTTCTGTTTAGATGGTACCTCACTCTTCCACATGGAGTATCATGAAACCTTATGTTGTGCAAAAGATATTATTCACACCCAGCTGGGGCCATTTTTCAAGATTCTCCACCCAGGCATGGGAAAGACTGAGAATCAATAACTCAGCCTGCTGGGCAAATAATAATAATAATAATATGAACTGAAAGGAAGGACCACCACATTCTAAATAAACGTGGCAAAAAATCAACTTTTTAAATCTTTCTTTATTGGAAGAGGAGGTGGTGGTGGTGGTGAAGAGGACAATAGAATTAAAAAGTTTAAACTAAATTTCCCAATGTTTACCTTCCCTGTCGTGTATTATCTAGATGTTATCTCCTCCCCTGCACTCCCTCTTGCTCGCTCTTGCTCTGGTTCTCTTTCATGCAGCGTGAGTCTCTTTTTGCTATTTCCAACAACATAAAAGCATCCTGAAACACCACACACACACAAACACACACACACACACACACACACACACACACACACACACACACCCCTCCGGGTTCCCACTCTCACCTTCACCTGCCATTTCTGTTTCTCTTTGCAGCACCCTGTCTCCTCTTCCCCATTTCCCATTCATTCTTTCATCTGCTAGGATTTTGCCTATCACTTCCCAAAACCTCTTTTGAATGTCACCCCCAAGATCTCCCTGAAAACAAACCCAAAGAACAACTGCGTCTCAACAGCGTTCGGCACAGTTGACCTCTCTCTCCTTCTCTCCTCCATGCTGGCGGCCATCCTCATCTTGTTTTCTGTATCCTTCACAGCCAGTCCTTCTGCCTGTCTTTGCTGGCTCCTCCTCTGGCAATCCTGAGTTTTCCCCTTCCCTTTCCTTCCCTTCCTCTTTTGTTCTTTCTTTTGCACTTTCTTTGATGCATGATCTTGGCACTCATGGGAAAGATGGTGTAACAGTGCTAATGGCTGAAGTCACCTATATATCCCAAGAATAAAGTCAGGATTACCAAGGCCCTTTGTTTCTCCATCTACATCCTCTTTATAGGATCTCAATCACCACATGACTTTAAAAACATATCTGTGTTAATAACTCCCAAATTCAGAGATCTGTCTTCAAATCCCCAGTCTCATATGTACTACTACCTTCTCATAAGTTCTATTTCATAGATATTTCAAAGGTATCATGACCAAAAATGTGCTCCTGAATTTCCCTGCTCCCCAGTCCACTAACCCCCATCCCAAACCAAACCCCTTCAACTCATTGTTCTTCATTTGAGTAAATAGCACCAACAGAAACTTGGGAATCATTCTTGATCCTGCCCTTACCACATGTACACACACACACACACACACACACACACACACACACACACACAAGTGATTTCAGTTCATCGACACATCCTGAAAGCCCCTCTTCCAAAATACAGATCTAATCTGTCCATCACTCTTTATCAACTTGCACTTGGCACCCTCATCTTTCACCTGGATGATAGACAGTTATAATACCTGCATCCTGCTCTCCTTGCTTCCACTCCTGCTCTCCTTCTATCTAGTCTCCAAAAGGAGGCAGAAAGATATATTTTTATTTTGCAGGTCATACCTACGCCCCACAAAGAGCCTTTGAATAGCTTGTTTTTTGTTGTTATTTGTTTCTTTTGCGTCAGAGTCTCACTCTGTCGCCCAGGCTGGACTGCAGTGGCATGATCTTGGCTCACTGCAACCTCCACCTCCCGGGTTCAAGTAATTCTATGCCTCAGCCTCCCAAGTAGCTGAGACTACAGGCACCTGCCACCACAGCTGGCTAATTTTTGTATTTTTATTAGAGACAAGGGTTCACCATGCTGGCCAGGCTGTTCTTGAACTCCTGACCTCGAGATCCACTCACCTCAGCCTCCCAAAGTGCTGGGATTACAAGTGTGAGCCACCGCGCCTGGCCAGCTTGCTAGGTTTTTCTTTGAAAAAAAAGTGCAAACTATGACCACAGATACATGGCCTGTATGATCTGGCCTCTGCTTCATCCTCCAGTGGCATCTCAGGCCACTCTCTCTGCCTCACCATTACTTATCCACACCATCCTCCCAACAATACCTGGAAAACACCAACCCCTTTCACCTCAAAGCCTCTGCATGTGCTGTTGTCTGAAGCTGCTGGAATATTCTTCCCTGGATCTTCCAATGGCTGGTTCCTTCTCTGCTCCTAGATCCAGTTTAGGAGCAGTTTCTTGGAAGGATACCCAGATTAGATTGCGCCCCTCTGCCATCTTTATCACAGCACTTTATTACTTTTGCAATACTTCTTACTACATGTATTGGAGTGTCATGATGTTCAGCCTCTAAGATCACCCACAGTGACTCCCTCCACTTAGGATCCACAACCTTCTGTAGTGCCTTTCCACTCTGTACCAAGGCTGAGTTGTGTAACCAATACAATAGAGAAGAAGTGATGGATGGCATGTCACCTCTGAGACTAACTTAAAAGACACAGCTTCCATCTTACTCTTTCTCTTTCCCTCTAGGGTAACTCACTCTAAGGGAAACCAGATGCCGCTGTGTGACCAATACCATGGAGAGACCCACAGGCTGAAGAGTCAAAGTCTCCTGCCAAATGAGCTGGGAAGTGGGTCCGCCAGCCCAGCCAAGCCTTGACACGACTGTAGCCCCAGCCAACATCCTGATCCTGACTGCAACCTCATGAGAAACTCTGAGCCGCAATTACCAGCTCAGGTACTTCTGAGTTCCTGATCCTCAGAAACTGTGCTGGATAGCAAGCATCTGTTGGTTTAAGGTGCTAAGTTTTGGTGCAATATGTTACTTAGCAATAGAATGTATTTATTGATTGATCATTTAAATTTATAAATATAATTTATAAATTTACGTATACATTATTTTACATATTCATTGTCTTCCCCACTGAAAGGTTTAAACCATTCACTATTATATTACCTGTGGGTAGAATTCTGCCTAACACACAGCAGGCACTCAATAGATATTTGCAGAAGAAACAATTAAAATGTGTTACTGTTTTTACCATCAATAAAATATTTATCACTCTACAGCCTAAACATACCTGCATTATCTCAGTGAATCCTATGCCTAACAGTAAACTAGATATACCTTCCGTTTCTTAATGAAAAACCAGCAGCTCCAAGACCTCTGGTGATTTGTTTACAGCCACCCTACCACTGTATTATAGAGCTAGTGTTCCAACCCTAGGCTTCTGATTTCAATCCCGGGAATTTTTCTTCTACATACATTGACTCTTATCAGTCATCCACAGAGCATGAGCTCTGTCACTCCGATGTTCATGTTTCTGCACAAAGCATCCAGCATGTTCGTGTCCTGTGGCAGCTACCTTTTGCCCATCCAACTTGCGGCTTGACTCATCAGGCACACTTGACCCCATGTCAACACTGCGTGGAAAAATTCCTGTGTGGGAGCACAGCATTGTTCATTTCTCTTTTAAATGTAATGTATTATATGTGTTTTCTTTCCTCTACCGAAACTATAAAAGGAAGCAAAAACATGCTTAACAGCCCCCAGTACTCAATTTTAAATATACTACCAAGCTCCAAATTCTTCAGACTTCTAAAAGTGGATCATTTGTTCAATCCCTACACAAACATTATTTTGAATGATAGCAAGTTCCTGAGCAGATTATCTAAGAATCCTCCTTTCTCCTGCCCAAGTAAGTCCTAGTTTGGTACAGGTGAGAAAGAGCATGTGTTTAACTGAAATCAAGACTCAGTGACCAAAAAAAGGCTTCACGACTAAGATAGAACGTGTTTCTTTGTGCCATTCTTAAGCCAAATACAACCTGATTTAAGGAATGAAAAAGATTTCAATGAATAAGTTAAATTAATTTGCCTTCAAAATCAAGTTTTTGAAATTTTTTAGTATTACATTCACTGATAATTACATTATTTATCATGTTTCTATAAGAAAATCCTGACCCAAGATAGAATTATTAAATTTTAATCAAGTTAGGATCCTAGATTTGTTTCTAGAGCATTCTTGGGTTCATTGCCTCTGATTTACATATAAAACGGGGATGATAAGATCCCTACCTCACAGATTTGTTGCTGTAAGGATTAAATAAGTGGTTAGAAGAGTGCCTAGCACACAGCGATCATTGTGTAACTGCTGGTTATTAACATTGCAGTTGTTACCATTTTATTGTTATTATTTTTATCATTATTATTAAATTCTTCATGTCTTTGCTTCCCTCTAATAGCATAAATATTTAAAAATTTATTTTCCGAGCTAGGCGAGGTGGCTCACATCTATGGTCCCAACTATTCAGGAGGCTGTGGTGGGAGGATTGCTTGAGCTTAGGGGTTTGAGGTTGCAGTGAGCTATGATTGTACCATTGCACTGCCTGGATGACAGAGTAAGACCCTTTTTCTAATAAGAAATAATAAAAACAAACATAAACACATTCTCTGTATGTGGGTTCTGCAGGACATATAAGCACATGTACCTCCTTCTAGTTGTTTTCTCCTTCGAGGCTACTTAAATAAGTCATTCCTATATCTTTAGTCATTCACTTCCTAAACAAAAACATTATTTAAGAAAGAACTTGGAGAATGTCCCATATACTATTCCTAGTTGCACCACTGCCTTCCTGTGTCATTTTGCTCAAATAATGTCTCTAACCTGCCACCAGAGGATTTTATGATCCCTGGCAGTGGAGTGAGAAGTTGTAGTGATTATGGGACTGAAGAACTATCAAATAATTTAGGTTTGTTTGAGAGGCACTGGGTACGAGACTTGGTATTATTCTTATTCTGTGCCCTGAGGGTAAAATAAGAGTAAGGGAGCTAAGCATTCTTTGCCCAGATGTCTCCAATCAGGATTAGGTTCCCTGAGTCATTTCCAAGATAAAATCTAGATTGCCTTATCTAACACACCTTGAACTAAGAGGTAATACCTGTAAAACAATAGAAATTTTGGAGCTGGTTCCCTGACATGTTCATTTACATGAAAAAAATTATTTCTCACCATCAGTATTTTTCTCCCCATGATTTTCAATTGTTTCAGATAGATTAGATTATACAGATAGATAGATAGATGGATAAAATCTCCTTAAAGGAACATTAGTACTATGCAATATAGTAAATTCACTTCATCCTTAATAGATATCAAATAATTTTCTTTGCATAACAAAAGGAAGGTTTTTTATAAGTTTTGTATATGTTTATTGACATATGACATGATGTCTATATACTTCCAACAAAAATGATTTAACATAACCATGATGAAGACAGTTCCAAAAGAGAAGCAAAATGTATTTTTTGGTAGTTTACCAGAGCAGTATTTTACCTCAAATAGTCTAACTCCGGAGGGTGCATTTTTAAACTCTAAGTGACACTGTGTGTCATTCTGGTAGACTCCAAATACTATCTCTTTGTTAATGACTTAAAATTTTCTGCATTAACTCAGCCTCTTTCTTGAGCCCTTAACTGCCTACAGGGCATTTGTACGTGATCATCTAATAGAAGAGCTCAAACTTAACTAATCAATCACTCTTGTCTCAATGTTTACACAACACTTTGGAGAGACTGCAGGATGTCATGATCTAACTATATATAGCAATCTCATTTTCTAGAACATTAAAACCCAGAATGCAGAGATCTTTTGAAAATCTATTTTTTCAGTTTTAGCACGTGGCAGGTATTTGACAAATGTGTGTTGAACAAATATCTGTTTTGGTAACTACATTTATGATGCGGGTTAACAAGAACATAGCACTACCAAGCAGGCAGAATGGAGTCAGGCTGGCTGACTGGGTGAGGATAGCAAAGAGGGATAAATGGTCACAAGAGGCCAGGGGATAGAACAGTCATGATTACAGGTCTCCAACCTACCTTTACCACACACCTGATACACAGGAAGCTCCAAACTCTCATCACTCACTAGGCCACTTTTATGACAGTTCTTTTGGCAATAGATTTTTGCCAGAGTGTGAAAGAATTTCATGTTCAAAGCTTCAGAGAAAGCTGATAGTTCTTCCTTTTCCAATAGGTCAAATATCAAGCAACTAACAGGGAGTATTAAAAACAAATAAAATAAAAAATAAAATAAAATAAACTTAATTTAAATTAATTTAAAAAGCAAAGAGAGTGGTTCAGATTTATAAAAACTGCACCAAGATGGTTTGGCCTCTTGCAGTCTCACTGAAGTCAAAAATGTCATAGCATGTTGAGGCAAACAAAGATGTCCTCTCCCAAAGCTGTAAAATTTGACTCTCCCACAGCTGTAAGGTGTTTCTGCAGACCTCCGCAGCAAAAGGATTTGCCCTGGTTGAGAAAAGTTCCATTCCAAACATAAAACAATCTCCTGTATTTAGAAGGGCATATGGGTTCTCAAACATGAGTTTGTAAGAGGTGCTATATATAAACTAACTATATAATTTATTTTCCAACCTGAGACACTTTTGAAATGGAATACTAATAATACCCTGAGATAACAGCGTAAGTCAGAACTTTCCTAGGCACACCAAGGCAGGAGGTGATTCAAGCTGCAGAGGAAAGGAATGAAGGATTTAGGAATGTGTGTACAACTCTGTCCTCATGCAATCCCATGGTGATGAATAAACACAGAAAGTCCTCAGCACATGAGACCCCACTAACTCAGTTTGTGCTAAATGCTGACACGTCAGATGATTTTCATACTTAATTTCATTACTTCATCTATCAAGAGTTTGGACTATCTAGGGACAGAGGCATGATGGATTTTGACCAGTCTATATAAATCCTCTCTATCCAATTATTCATTTAGTCTTTCAGCAAACTTTTGTTAAGCATCAAGTACAATTTGGGAACTAATCAGAGCTCTGGGCAGGGCAGTTACAAAAATGAATGACACATACCTTCCCTCAAAGAGTCAGTGTGCTAATAGGTGACATACATGAAACCAAATAATTGCAGTACAATATATTTGAATGCCAAAAACACATATTTCCCAAGAGAGCATACATGACTAGTTAAAATCCTTGAGGCTGCTGGCATTCCTCATTACACAGTGGCATCTTATTTTGTGATGTGAAACCCAGGTAAATTGTCATTCTTCCTTGCCTCACTTTTCTTACTGAAGTCTATTTGTATCTTAGTTCACAACATATACTTAAGATTTATAAAATTACATGTATTTAAATATCTTCCATAATTCAGGTTGTTAAACTAAAAAAGAACTCTCTTCTTTCCTCCCTTTCTTCTAGCTTTAAATTACATGGTTCTGTGATTTTCCTTTGCCTTTTATCCCACGTGAGTAAAGGTTTGCTTTGCAGGAATACTTATTAAGAAAGTATGGCCACCTCAGCCAAATTGCAAAATACACCACACAGTTTTAAGTAGGAAGCCAGATGAATGAACAATCTGAAATTCCTCTTCACTTCAATACTACTGAAATGCCTCAGCTGTGAGGTGACATTTCCATGAACTTCTCTTTTTAAGAATTTAGAATTCTATTCTGTGGACCAGATCAATTCCCTTTTGAAAGCTGTTTGTGCTCCTATTTTTCCCCTCTGGTTTTAAAAGCAATCAACACCTCTGGTTTTGCATTTACTCAAGTCATCTAAACGATTGCAAGACGTCTGACATACATTGGCTCATTTATCTAGCTTTATTTCCTTTCAAATCAAGAAAGCTTTCCAAGTGGGTATGTTTATTTGAGAAAGGTAGACAGTGAAATTAGTTCCTGCATTGATGTATTATTTCTCCCATTTTGCACATAGTAAAGTAAAATTTGGTGGACAACTGTGAAACTGTCTGCCAAGCAACCCCTCCATGTTCTCCTGAGATCTAACCCCTTGCTCCCTTCTCCCTTAACCCTGGCCTCCATGGCTACTCTGGTAGTCACACACTCTTACCTGACCCTAGCCCTGGACATTATTGGTGGTTCCAGAGTACACCCTGACCTACTCAGCCAGTCATATCATCCTGCTCCTTGCCCAACCACAAGCCTCACCAAAGCCAAATGGTTTGGGGTAGACTGGCCAGTCTTGGGCCAGTTAAGTCCTTCAGAATTATTGAAAAGTGCTAAGATAGTTATTCCTCTCTCACAAAAAAAGTCATAGCATGAAAAATTGATGTAGATTTATACTCAGAGGACTTGAGAATTTCACATCCTTGCTCCCTGTAATTATTCATTTTATTGTTGAAAACATTATTAATCTTTTTTGCAAAAGGTGATTTTTATTGTTATGCACTTCCCGAATATTAAGGAGGGTTTCACTTCACATGTTTATTGGCCATTTGATTTTTTTTTCTATCAATTCTTTGCTCATATCTTTTGTGCACTTTATATTGGAATGTTGGTCCTTTATTGATTCATGGACGTTCTTAATAGTTTATGAATATTAGCCTTTTATCAGCTTCATATGTTAATTCTCTACAGTTTAAAATAGAGACTAGGTGTGGTGGCTCCTGTAATCCCAGCACTTTAGGAGGCCAAGTTGGGTGGATTTTGAGGTCAGAAGTTCAAGACCAGCCTGACCAACATGGTGAAATCTCATCTCTACTAAAAATACAAAAATTAGCCTGGCATGGTGGCAGGTGCCTGTAATCCCAGCTACTCAGGAGGCTGAGGCAGAATTGCTTGAACCCAGGAGGCAGAGGTTGCAGTAAGCCAAGATTACACCACTGTACTCTTCTGTGAGTGACAGAGCAAGACTCCTTCAAAACAAACAAACAAACAAACAAAAAACCCAGAGACATTTATAGTTATAATTTAGCTATTTAGAAGAGACACACTTAAGCCAAGTAACAGAGAAAGGTTTAAAATATAAAGATTTTAAATGTGTGCCAATAAAGTGCTAACAATAACAAAACAGATTTGACAACATAAAATTCATTCAATCCTTATAGGTCAAAATACATCAGGTCCAAGTGTGATGGCTCCTGCCTGTAATCTGGGAGGACAAAATAGGAGGACAGCTTCAGCCCAGGAGTTTGAGACCAACCTGAACAAAATAGTGAGATTCTATTTCTAAAAAAAAAAAAAAAAAAAAAAAATTGGAACAAGGATCTCTGAGGAAATAAAGAATAAAATAAGAGAAAAAAGATACATAGGAAAAAATTTTTAAAATTAGTTAATAAAGTTCATTCAAAATAGAATTCAAAACAATAAAAATAAACAGACAAAATATTATTTTGGCTTTTAATAACTAATTGACAGAGAAAATGTAAGGGTAAAATGTTAATGGCATGCAGTTAACAGCATAGATTTGAAAAATAAGGAGCATAAATTACAGGAAATGCAAAACATAATTCACAGGGTGATTTTAAAACACTGTCTCTAAAATTAGCAAATCATTCAGAGGTTCTGAATACAAACTATCATGCTGATTCCAATAGATACCTATAAAGTTTTACGCACAACAAAGGAAGAAAATGTTTTTCAAATACCCATGACATAGTTACTGAAAAAAACTTACCCAGCTGAAAGACAAAGTCTTATTAAATTTTATAAACAACAACGTATACTGAGTCAGGATTCTCTGCATAGTAAAATGATAATAACAATAATGTCAAAACAATGAATAAAATAATATCTATGCTATTTGGAAATTTTAAAACTCTTCCAAATAATTGTTAGATCAAAAAAGAAATCAAAATGGAAACTACAGATTATTATAAATGCATGACAGAGAACAATGTATTAAAATCTTTGAGCTACAGTTAAAGTGCTTCTTATATACTAAATATACTCATTAAAAAAGAAAGACAAAAACATAAAATCCTAAGCATTCAAAGTTTTGACAATGCTTTAAACAAATTTGCCCAAAGTATGGATAAATTAAGCCGAGAGAAACAAATAATAAAGAGAAAGAAAAATAATACATAAAATGAAAACCAAAGCTTCCTTCAAAAGGCCAAAGTAGATCAATTTTTCTAAGCAAAAAATAAAAAAGACTCCAACACCATTAGAAATAAAAAGACATCCACTATACATATATAAATTTAAAAATATAAATTAAAAGGATGATTTTTCTAGGAATATATAAATTATCAAAATTAAATAAATAAAATATAGGAAACTTGAATAAATCAATCGCCACAGAAGGGAAAATTTAGTACCAAGCCTGAACAATTTTTATGCACAAATTTTACAAAATATCTAATGAAGAGACTCTGTTATATAAACTCTTCCAAGGCATAAACAATAAAAGGTAGAAATCTCCTGAATTCATTTGATAAGGCAACTATCCTGATGTAAAAACTGAACAATTATAATACAAAATGGAAAAGTATATTCTCCCTTATGAGCAAAAATACTAAACAAAACAGTATTAACTCAAAATCAGCAGTGAATAAAAAGCATTATGCATCATGACCAATGAGAGTTTATTCCAGGAACACAAGGATAACTACACATTCATTTAAATCTGAATTGATATTCAAAAAACTAAGGAGAAAAAATGACATATACATTGAAGTATTACTATGCATCAAGCACCCTTCTGGGCAATAAGGATGCAGTAATGAACAAAACACAAGAAATCCCTGCCCTTATGGAGCTTACATTTTAGTGGGGGAAGATAGACAACACGCAAATAAACAAAATGTACAATATGTCAGTTGCTCATAGGAACTGTAGAGAAAAACTAAACAGGAATATAGGAAAGGAAGAAGTAGATGTTGTAAAAATGTTAATGGAGTGATTTGAAGAGATTCTAGAAAATCAGAAATAATACAGACAAAGATTTAGAAAGTTCAAAAAGGTAAATGAATATTAGAGCAATATGAAAATATCAATAGCTTTCTTATACTCCAACAATAATCAATTATAATACTTAACTGAAAAAAGAGACTCTTTGTAGGCCAGGCACAGTGGCTCACACTTGTATTCCCAGCACGTTGGGAGACTGAGGTGGGTGGATTGCTTGAGCTCAGGAGTTTGTGACCAACCTGGGCAACATGATGAAATCTCGTCTCTACAAAAAATTAGCCAGATGTGGTGGTCCACACGTGTAGGCCCAGCTACTCAGTGGGAAGTGAGGGGCGTACTGAGGCAGGAGAATTGCTTGAGTCCAGGAGGTTGAAGTTGCAGTGAGCCTTTATCATGCCACTATACTCTAGCCTGGGTGACAGAGTGAGATCCTGTCAAAAAAAACCCCAACTATTTGTAATAGCAATAGCAACTGTAAAATGTCTAGGAATAATTTAACAAAAAATAAAGCCCATAGAAGTAAAATTACAGGCTAAAAAATATTAAAGGATAGCTAGAGAGGAAACATAATAACCAAAAGAGTCAAATATTTTCCAAATGGATCTATAAATTTATTGAAATCTCTTTTCAGAATCCTACCAGAGAAACAGAATAGAGAATCCAGAAATAAATCCATATTTTTGTAGCCAATTGATCTTCAACAAAGCTGACAAGAACATACACTGGGGAAAGGACACCTTTTTCTTTTATTTATTTATTTGTTTGTTTATTTATTTATTATACTTTAAGTTCTGGGGTACATGTGCAGAAAGTGCAGGTTTGTTACACAGATATACATGTGCCATGATGGTTTGCTGCATCCATCATCCCATCATCTACTTTAGGTATTTCTCCTAATTCTATCCCTCCTCAATTCCCCTACCCCCTGCTAACCCTCCCTTAGCTCCCCTTCCCCTAATAGGCCCTGGTGAGTGATGTTCCCCTCGCTGTGTCCATGTGTTCTCATTGTTCAACTCACACTTATGAATGAGAACATGCAGTGTTTGGTTTTCTGTTCTTGTCAGTTTGCTGAGAATGATGGTTTCCAGCTTCATCCATGTCCCTGCAAAGGACACAACTCAACCTTTTTTATGGCTATATAGTATTCCATGGTGTATATGTGCCATGGAATACTTTACAGTCATAAAATACTTTTTCTTTATCCAGTCTATCACTGATGGACATTTGAGTTGGTTCCAAGTCTTTGCTACCATGAACAGTGATGCAATAAACATGTGTGTGCATATGTCTTTATAATAGAATGATTTATAATCCTTTGGGTATATACCCAATAATGACATTGCTGGGTCAAATGATATTTCTATTTCTAGATCCTTGAGAAATTGCCATACTGTCTTCCACATGGTTGAACTAATTAACACTGCCACTATGTAAAAAGCATTCCTATTTCTCCACATTCTCTCCAGCATCTGTTGTCTACTGATTTTTTAGTGATCGCCATTCTAACTAGCATGAGATGGTATCTCAATGTGGTTTTTATTTACATTTCTCTAATGACCAGTGATGATGAGCTTTTTTTCATATGTTGGTTGGCTGCATAAATGTCTTCTTTTGAAAAATGTCTGTTCATATCCTTCACCCACTTTTTGATGGGGTTGTTTTTTCCTTGTAAATTTATGTAAGTTCTTTGTAGATTCTGGTTATTAACCCTTTGTCAGATGGGTAGATTGCAAAATTTTTTTCCCATTCTGTTGGTTGCTGGTTCACTCTAATGATAGTTCTTTTTGCTGTGCAGAAGCTCTTAAGTTTAATAAGACCCCATTTGTCTATTTTGGCTTTTGTTGCCGTTGCTTTTGGTGTTTTAGTCATGAAGTCCTTGCCTATGCATATGTCCTGAATGGTATTGCCTAGGTTTTCTTCTTGGGTTTTTTTGGTGTTAGGTCTTATGTTTAAGTCTTTAATCCATCTGGAGTTAATTTTTGTATAAGGAGGACACCTTTTTCAATAAATGGTGTTGGAAAAACTGGTTACCTATACACAGAATGAATCTGGACTCCCTATCCCTCACCAGATGCAAAAATCAACACAAGATGGATAGACTTAAAGTTAAAAGCCCAAAACTATAAAACTACTAGAAGAAATCAGAGGGAAAGCTCTTCAGGACATTGATCTAGGCAAAGATTTTATGGCTAAGGCCTTAAAATCATAGACAAAGGCAAAAATAGAAAAATAGGACTATTAAACAAAAAATCTTCTGCACAGCAAAAGTATCAACAGGGTGAAAAGACAATCTGTTAAATGGGAGTAAATATTTGCAAACTACTCATCCAATAGGGTACTAACAGCCAGAATACACAAGGAACTCAGATAACTCAACAGTTAAAAATAATAATAAGAATCCCATTTAAAAATGGGCAAAGATCACAAGCAGACATTTCTCAAAATAATACAAATGGCCAACAGAAAAAAAAATTGCTTAGAATCATTAATCGTGATGGGAAATGCAAATGAAGATCACCATGAGATATCATCTTACCCCTGTCAGAATGGCTATTAACAAAAAGACCAAAAAAAAAACATATTGGCAAGCATGTGGAGAAAAGAGAACAACTGAACAATTGTACACTGTTGGAGTGAATGTGCATTGGTAAAGCCACTATGGAACAGTATGGAGATTTCTCAAAAAATTAAAAATAAAACTGCCAGGGGATGCAGCACTCCTATTACTGTGTATTTACCCAAAGGAAAAGAAATCAATATATCAAAAAAGGAAAACGTGCTCCCCTGTTTACTGCAGCACTATTCACAGTAGCAAAGATATAAAATCAACCTACATGTCCATCAATGAATGAATGGATAAAGAAAATGCGGTATTTATACACATTGTGATACTATTGAGCCATTAAAAACAACGAAATTATGTCATCTGCAGCAACATAGATAAAATCAGAGGTCACTATGTTCAGTGAAATAAGCCAGGCTCAGAAAGACAAGTATTGCATGTCCTCAGTCATATGTAGGAGCTAAAAAAGTTGATCACATGAAGGTAGAGAGTAGAATGATAGATACTAGAAACTGGGAAGGAATATAGGTGGAGGTGGAAAGATAAAGAGAGGTTGGTGAATGGATGCAAACATACAGTTAGATAAAAGAAATATGAGCCAGACACAGTGCCTCACACCTATGACCTCAGCACTTAGGGAGGCTGAGGCAGGTGGATCGCTTGAGGTCAGGAGTTCAAGACCAGCCTGGCCATCATGGCAAAACCCATCTCTACTAAAAATACAAACATTAGCTGGGCATGATGACATATGCCTGTGATCCCAACCACTTGGGAGGCTGAGGCCCAAGAATCATTTGAACCCAGGAGGCAGAGATTGTAGTGAGCCGAGATTATACCACTGCACTCCAGCCTGGGTGACAGAGTTTGATTCTATCTCAATTAACTAATTAATTAATTAATGTTCTAATGTTTGATAGCAGAGTAGGTATACTTAACAGCAATGAATTGTACTTTTAAAATAGCTGGAAAAGAGGACTCAAAATGTACCCAACACATAGAAATGATAAATACTTGGGTGATGGATGCCCTAAAAACTCTGACTTTATCATCACATATTCTATTCATGTAACAAGATTCACATGTACCCCATAAATATGTACAAATATAAGTATAAAAATTTTTAAGTATCACTTAGATCACATCAAATTGTGTAATAATAGCAAAAAAAAAATCTTAACAGAACAACTTCATGAAATGTGGCAAGCCAATTTTAAACTTCACCTGGAAAAGAGAATATGCAAAAAGAGGGAACAAAATTTTGAAGAAGGAAAACAAAGAAAATGTCTTATCAACTAGATAAAGTATAATTTAAAACATGCTGTATTGGCTCAAGGATGGACAAATGGATCAATGAAACAAATTATGGCTCAGAAACAGATTTATATATACAGGGGAATTTGTAATATGATATAAGTGACTTTTTGAATTATGGGGAAAAATAAGAGATGGTCAACAAATAGTGTTAGGATAATTGGACATTTGTATAGGAAAAGTCTCTAATCCACTGTGAACATAAAAACAAATTTCAGACAGGTCAAAGATATACCTTTGTTGTTCAATACATAGCCACTATTCAAATGTTACTATTAAAACTTAAAATTAATAAAATTAAAATGTTAATGGGAGAAATAATTGTTTCTTCAATAAATAGTGCTGGGAAAATTAGATTTCCACCTGCAAAACAATGAGATTAGATCCTTGTCTTACACCAGAACAAAAAATCAACCCTAAATGAATAAAAGACCAAAATGTAAGACTAAAACCATAAAACTCCTGGTAAAGAACATAGAGGAAAAACTCCTTGGCTGTGAATTTTTTGGATCTCATACCAAAATTTCATTCTACAGAAGCAAAAATAAATAAGACTACATGAAACTAAAAAGCTTCTGCACACCAAAGAAACAATCAACAAAATGAAAAGGCAATCTGTGGACTGGGAAAACATATTTGCGAGCCACATACCTAATAAAGAATTAATAATTAAAATTTATTTTCTTAAAAAAATTCTAAAAACTAAATAGCAGAACAACAACAACAACAAAAAAAAACAAACAATAAAAAAATGAACAAAGGACCTGAACAAACTTTTCTCCAAAGAAGATATAAAAATAGTCAACAAGCATATGAAAAGGTGCTCAATGCCACTAATTATCAGGGCAAAGCAAATTTAAAACACCGTAAGATATCCTCTCACACCCATTAAGATGGCTATTATCAAAAAGACAAGAGAAAACAAATGTTGGCCAGGATGTGGAGAAAAGAGAACCCTCATATGCTGTTCGTGGGAAGGTAGATTGGTGCAGTCACTATGAAAAATAGTATGAAGATTCCTAAAGAATTTAAAAATGGAAACCCCATGTGGCCCAGTGTATTAGTCCATTTTCATTCTGCTGATAAAGACGTAACAGAGACTGGGAAGAAAAAGAGGTTCAATTGGACTTGCAGTTCCACATGGCTGGGGAGGCCTCAGAATCATGGTGGGAAGCAAAACGCACTTCTTACATGGTGGTGGCAAGAGAAAATGAGGAAGATGCAAAAGTTGAAACCACTGATAAAACCATCAGATCTCATGAGACTTATTCACTACCATGAGACCATGATTCAAATCATCTCCTGCGGGGTTCCTCCCACAATACATGGGAATTATGGGAGTACAATTCAAGATGGAATTTGGGTGGGGACAGCCAAACCATATCACCCAGCAATCCCTCTTCTGGTATGTATCTAAAGGAGATGAAATCAACACCTTGTAAAGATACCTGCACTCCTATGTCCATTGCAACATTATGCATGCACAGTAGACTAGAGATGGAAACAATATGTGTCCATCAATAGATAAATGAACACACACAGACGCACACACACACAATGAAATATTATTTAGCCTTTTTTTAAAAAGGAGATCCTGCCATTTGCTACAACGTGGATGGAACTGGAGGACACTATGCTAAGTGAAATAAGCCAGACACAGAAAGAAAAGTATTGCACGATCTTACTTACATGTGGAATTTTTTTTAAAAACAGAAAGGTTAAATATATAGATAGAAAATAAAACTGTGGTCACAGGGAATGGAGGAGGCAGGTAGAGGAAATGAAGAGATGTAAGTCAAAGATACAAAGTAGCAAATAAGCTTATTTTCTCACAGCAGTAGATATGTAGCATGAACAAGTCTAGTGATCTAAAGCATAACATAAGGACTATAGTTAATAAAATCATATTATATTTGGGATTTTTGTTTACTAAGTAGATATTAGCTGCTCTTGTCATAAGAATAGTAACTATATGAGATTTCTTCAATATGGTATCCATTTTACTATCTATATGTATCCCATAACATCATGTTGTAAACCTTGAGTATACACTATAAAATTTTTTACAATAAAATTAAGTTAAAGTGAATTAGGACGGGCACAGTGCTAAGATTACGCCTGTAATCCTAGCACTTTGGAAGGCCGAGATGAGAGGGTCATTTGAGGTCAGGAGTTTGAGACCAGCCTGGCCAACATGGTGAGACCCCATCTCTACTAAAAATACAAAAATTAGTTGGGCATGGTGGCAGATACCTGTAATCCCAGCCCTTGGGAGGCTGAGGCAGGAGAATCACTTGAACCCAGGAGGTGGAGGTTGCAGTGAACTGCGATCATGCCACTGTACTCCAGCCTGGGTGACAGAGCAGGACTCTGTCTCAAATAAATAAATCAATATATATATAAATAAAGTGAATTAAAACTTCAGTTCTTCAGATGCACTAGCCACATCCTAATTGTTCAATTGCCACATGTTGCTAGTAGTACCATATTTTTTTTAGTATTATTACACTTTAAGTTCTGGGGTACATGTGCAGAACTTGCAGGTTTGTTACATAGGTATTCACATGCCACGGTGGTTTGATGTATCCATCACCCATCTACATTAGTTATTTTTCCTAATGTCATCCCTCCCCTTATCCCCTCACCCCCTGCTATCCTTCCCCTAGTCCCCCACCCTCCATATTGAACAGCACAGATGCGGAGTATTTCTACCACTGCAGAAGGCTCTATCGGCACTGAAATATTGTAAACACTATATCCTTGTTAGAAAAAAATAGAACAATATCTTTATTATCTTGGAGTAGGGAAGGCTCTTCTAAAACACAAACAAACCCAAGAAGTAGTAAGAGGGAAGACTGCCAATTCAATTACTCAAAACTAAAAACTTCTGTTTCAAGAAAGATACCGTAAAGGACAAGTAACAGAATGAAAATATTTGGAACATGTGTAACATAAAAGGAATGTGAGAAAAAGACCAACAACCCAATAGGACCACAGGTAAATGATATGAACAGGCAGGCAATGTACAGAAAAGTACAAAGATGAAAAGATGTTCTGGAACTTTCATTTTAAAGAAAAATATCAATCAAAACACCATAAAATGGTAAAGTTTGCTTATCAGACAAGGCCCTCTTGCAGTATCAATGGTAAAATGGCCGAGAAATCTGTTAGCTAATTTCAATTTATTTAACCCAATGTGTCTCAAATTTATTTATCAAATCATCTCTCGCCCCAACTATTTAGAAAATACAGTTGTAGTGTAAAAAAGATGGCCAAGCAGAGGTCCATAGCAGTTCTATTTTAATGAAACAGAATTCTTTCTGTTTTTACCAATACACTTGTAAATGATTAAGGATTTAATACATTTACTGTAGTCAGCTACTTAGTAAGTCTTTTCCTTCACAAATAATTCAGAGATAAACTCTAACTCTTGATAAAAGTATTATAAATTCAGACTTAAATAAGGACTATGTGATTCAAATAAAAACGTTCTTCTGTATATCTACTAATGAAAGTCTTGTTGGTTAAGAGCAGTGGTTATCTTCCTTTTTTGGGTCTCAGCTGGGGAGGAGGCTGTTACTACTCACCATGTACCAGTAGGACAAATCAAATCAGGGAAAGGGTAGCAGGGTGCCTCAGAGGACCTGTAATTTAAAAGAGCCTCTAGGAAGTTGTACTTACCTTTACGGAAACATACCTCCATCTCTCGCAGAGAATCACTGGTTAAATTACTTTTGGCCAAAACAAATTTTTATCTTCTATTTTCTACTTACTAACCCAGAAGTCTCTCACTAGCTTATTTGACCAGCCTATGTCATTTACATGGCAGTCTGAAGTTTTAAACTTGCGATTTTCTGTGTTCTTCATACATCTACTCCAAAATAGTAAAAAGCAGTCTTATCCAAAATATAGCCTATCTGCAAACATGTTTTTGCAAAAATCTAATTTTTATCTATCAAAAATTATGTTTTCTAGTTTCCCGAACAATTTTCAAAGTTTCCATTCAAACGTTCTCCAAATGTCATTTTTGCAAAGTAAGTTGACAATGTGGATATTTTAAACTCCATCGGCCTTTCTTCAGAATTCAAGATGCAAACACCCTACTAACTTTAATTGTAAAACTGATTGACAATTCATGCCTTCAGTAGCATTAAAATATATCATTTATTTGAAGATTTCATCACAGAAGTACAAAAAAGCATTCTGATATATTAATAATGTACTTATTTAATATTTGTTAGGTAGAATTGGATGTATTTATGAATGAAAATTTCAATGTGCTTAATTTTATTTTCTACACCTTAGAATCCTATTCACTAATTTTTGAAAAATGACTGTTTCATGTACCGGAAGTCACTGAATTGTACACTTTAAAATGGTTAAAATGGCAGGCTTTATGTCATGTGAACTTTATCTCAATTTTTATTTTAAAAATTACCTTATTATCAGTCAGATCTTCTAAAATTAGCTGAAGATGCTGAGGACAAATCATCCCTCCCTAATAACTGGCTTCGAACAACAGACGATTCCTTTGAAGTACGAAGCTCAGCCCCATAAGCCTCATTCTCTGTAGTTCCATAAATTACAGGCTATTTATTTTGCATCGCACTCTTCCCACAAACTTCGTATTTTGGATACACCGTACTGTAAAACAAGCATTCTTCACTGCTGATGGCAAAACCACTGTCCTAATCTGCCGCTCAGTTTAAAATCTGATAATAATGGTTACTTTACCTCAAGAGAAATCCTACAGGCAAACATGTCATGAGTGGCCCAGTTTGACTGAGAACAGATCCAGGCCACTGGTCATAAAGGGTAAACACTTAAGACATTTAACCCAGCCCAACAGTACTAAATGGAAAGGGAGGGTCATCTGGATTATGAATCACCTAATTGACATGTCAGAAAATAAGCATTTTATTGACAGAAGGTGATTGTAGGGGAGAGTCATTTTTCATGTAAATGGCCAGATACCTTCCCTCCCTCTCTTTGTATTCATACTTCTGGGAGAAGGGGGAGCAATCCTCTGCTACACTTTAGTATCACATAATACACTCGTTTATTTCTTGCTTTGGTTTTCATTTCAACAGCTCTCCAGAAATCTGTAATTGTTCACAGTTTCTAAACAAATCTAGATTGTTTATAAGAGATCTTTAACTTTCTCTGTACATCCTATCAGTAGTTTTGTGAATAATTTTACAAGGAAGGTTGGTATTAGCCCCTTGTCCAACTCTTTCTCCGTTGGACACTTGTCAGTGTTAGTATGCACACACACACACCACAAGTACTACCATCACCACCCACACACCACGTATATTTCTCTCCCAGACTAGGACTGAACTAACTACAAATGACTTAATCTGTAATATACTTGAGGTTAGGAGCCTGCTGTTACCTGTCTTTATACCTCCTCCTAACTCTGCTCTACCTCACTTGTGTTTTAAACAGTTGCTTTTATATAGTAGGTACTCAGTAAATATTTGTTAATTTTCATTTGTTAATTAAATGTTTGCAACTTTAATTTTAATTTGTTGAGATGTATGGATTGCAGAAAATATTATCAGGTATCTTCATGGCAGGATTAACACATTTGAACTGAAAACATAATAATTTTTAAATTAACACAAAGCATTGCACTGATTTCTCAGTTAAAATCACATTTTATTTTAATTCTAGTATATGCAACAGGCACTCAATAAGTATTTTGGAAGTCAACTTAATTGAATTGTCTTGTGGTGGGGTTTTCCAACTAACTCCCTGAATTCTATAAATTATCTCATTCTATACAGCATGTTGATATATTTCCCACCTTTAAGATCCTTCTGTAGGAAGATAACACCTTTAATCTAATTTATTTCTTTAGTAATGAGATCTTGGCTGAACAAGAGCTTTAATATATTCCATTTTACCTTATAAAAAAAATAGCCCTTGGCATTCTTGAGTCAGAAAGTCATAATCAAAGCTTAAACTGCAGACCTTACATGCAACTGATAATACAAAGGGAAGAGGCTCACTGTGTAAACATAAAATAAATAAATGATAAGGCAATACATATGTAGAAATCAGAGATAAGTATTATATTTCTAGGGAAAACTGCCTACAGTTTTAAATTATTAAGATGTTAGTTGGTATTGTATTAATTTTCACAACAAATTGTATTTTCTTCTTATTTCTTTTATAGTTTATAAAAATTATAGGATTATTGATTTGTCTGTCCTCACCCCTCACCAACTCACCCCTCAGGTGAAGGTACCCAGTGATTTCTACTCCACAGTGGGCCTGTGGAGGGGGCAACGATATATACACATACCCAAAACACTAGGTCTGTTCGGAATTGGCAAATGATAGTCCCCAACAATATTTGACAGTCTCCAATCCTGCCTTTTTAAAAAAAAAAAAAAAAAAAAGCAAAACAAACAAAAAACAAGATTCAAGAACAACTCTCTTAAAGTAGATCTTCTTTAAGAAATAAATCAATCCTGGCCGGGCACGGTGGTTCATGCTTATAATCCCAATACTTTGGGAGGTCAAGGCAGGTGGATCGTTTGAGCTCAGAGGTTGGAGATCAGCTTGGGCAACATGGCCAAATTCTGTCTCTGCAAAAAATACAAAAATTAGCTGGGTGTGGTGGCATGAGCCTATAATCCCAGCTACTCAGGAGGCTGAAATGGGAGAATCACTTGAACCCAGAGGCAGAGGTTGCAATGAACCAAGATGGCTTCACTGCACTCCAGCCTGGGCAACAGAGCACAAGACCCCGTCTCAAAAAAAAAGAAAAAAAAAGAAAAGAAAAGAAAAAAGAAAGAAAGAAATCAATCCTCATTCTATCAAGGGAAAATACAATGAGCAATATGTGTTTGAGAGATTACGACCCGCTAAGAAGTCAAAGTATAACACAATTTGAGAATCTTAAATAGTTGATACCAAGCATTTTTTGTATTTCATGATTGGTTAGGTTAAGAGGACTACAAATATCTTCATGTCACAGATGTTTGTTATAAACTTCAAGAATGACTTCTTGGCTCTGGGAGTAACCCAGGGGAAGATTCAAGCCTACCTGCTCACAGTGGGAGCTAAGGCCCATTTTTCCAAATAATCAAGTTACTTCATAAAAGAAATTTTATAAAGACAACGACAAATCAGGATCCCAAGTAAGGCTTTAGTCACCTCTGGGAAGGGATAACATCTCAAATTTCTTTGTATCCACAGTACATAGTTTGGTTTATAAGACGAGTATATCAATCAATATTTGGTATTAATGACAGAGAGAGGGAGAATTCAGGGAGGTTTCTCAGATTTGGCAATAGGAAAAGCATATTACTTAAGACAAGAATAAGGCAATGTTACTTATTCCAGTCGCAATGAAAACCCAGTACTTCCAGAGATAGCATTGAAAGGAAAATCTTCTGGAAGTTGGAAACAGCTGAGTCACATGATGCCAATTCTGTTCTCTTGAGATTCATCTTCCGTTTCGGGACAGGGTTTCTCAGTCTTAGCATTATGGACACTAAGCTGTATGGTCCTCTGTCATGGGGCTGTTCTGTGCATTGCAGGACTCAGTTTAGCAGTATCCCTTGTCTATCCACTAGATGACTGTAGCATCTGCTCCATCAGTTAAGATAACCAAAAATGTCTCCAGACATCGCCAAATGTTCCCTGGGAGGCAAAATTGCACACAGATGGAACTACCATTTTAGAGTCTCTCCTCGATTATCTCTGGCTTCAGGACATTCATTCCTTTAAAACTGGCCCAAGTGACAAATAGAAGAGCTAGGGAAATGCCATGTCCAAGAGTGTACGGGCCATGGTAAATGATCCTTGGCTTCTTTAGAATGTGCATAAAGCAGGATAAAAGGGAGAACTCTCCTACATTTTTTTTTTTAGAATAAAAAGAATGAAAGAGAGAAAGAAAGAGGAAGAGATTTTAGAAAAAGAGAGAAAAGGAGAAAGAAAGAAACCACAAAAGAAAGAAAAAAGAATGAAAGAGAAAGAAAGAGGAAGAGAAAGAGGGAGAGAGAATGGGATTCTTGTTTTATTGCCCAGGCTAGAATACAGTCTAAAAATGCGTATTAAAAACCTCTTTTATGCCAATAATTGTGTTTAACAATGGAGACAGGAAGGAAT
>CAUYQU010015171.1:0-23573 GCA_963574635.1 Cheracebus regulus
CTTGGGCAATAAAACAAGAATCCCAATCTCTCTCCCTCTTTCTCGTCCTCTTTCTTTCTCTCTTTCATTCTTTTTTTTCCTTTCTTTTGCTGTTTCTTTTTTTCTTTCTCCTTTTCTCTCTTTTTCTAAAAAAAAAAAAAAAGAACAACAATCCTGTTCTCTCTCCCTCTTTCTCTTCCTCTTTCTTTCTCTCTTTCATTCTTTTTTTTCTTTCTTTCGCTCTTTCTTTTCTCTCTTTTTCTTTCGTACAAAAAAAAAAAAGAAATGCTAAAGGTAGTGCTTCAGGCTGAAATGAAAGGATAATAGACAGTAATTCAAAGACAGAAAAAAAAAAAGTACTACTAAAGGTAACTTCATAAGTATATGTAAAAGTCACTGGGCCACAAATATGTGGAAACTAACAACACACTCAAACAACCAATGAGTCAAAAAAAAAAGAGGGAAATTAGAACATATGTTGAGACCAGTAAAAATGAAAACACAACAGCAAAACTATAAGATACAGTGAAAGCAGTGCTAAGAGGAAAATTAATAGCTGTAAATGTTTACATTTAAGAAGAACAATAATCTCAAATCAACAACTTAACTTTATACCTTAAGAAACCAGAAAGAGAACAAATGAAATCTAAAGATAGAAGGAAGGAAATAATAAAGATTAGAGCTGTGATAAATGAGAGAAAGAATAGAAAAACAATAGAGAAAATCAATGAAACCAAGAGTTTATTTCTTTTGAAAAGAACAAATTTAGCAGGCATTTAGCTAGATTGACTAAGAAAAAAACAGAAGACTCAGTTACTAAGATTAGAAATGAAAGAGAGGACAAGTGATCTTACAGAAATAAAAAGGGTTAAAAGAAAATATTATGAACAATTTTGTATGACCACAAATTGAATAGCTACAGTGAGCTATAGTCACACTACTGCACTCCAGCCTGGGTGACAGAGCGAGATCTTGTCTCTTAAAATAAGAATGAACAATCCAAAAAAAAGAAATTAAGAAAACTATTCCTGCCGGGCGAGGTGGCTCATGCCTGTAATCTCAGCACTTTGGGAGGCTGAGTGGGTGGATCACGAGGTCAAGAGATCGAGACCATCCTGGCCAACATGGTAAAACCCTGTCTCTACTAAAAATACAAAAATAATTAGCCAAGTGTGGTGGCACATGCCTGTGGTTCCAGCTACTCGGGAGGCTGAGGTGGAAAAATCGCTTGAACCAAGGAGATGGAGGTTGCAGTGAGTCAAGATTGCACCACTGCACTCCAGCCTGGTGACAGAGCAAGACTCCATCTAAAATTTTAAAAAGAAAAAAAAAAAAAGAAAGAAAACCTATTCCTTTTTTTTATTTAGGGACAGAGTCTAACTGTGTAACCCAGGCTGGTGTGCAGTGGTGCATTTTTGGCTCACTGCAACCTCCACCTCCCGGGTTCAAGCAATTTTCCTGCCTCAGCCTCCCAAGTAGCTGGGACTACAGGCGCCTGCCACCACACCTGGCTAATTTTTGTATTTTTAGTAGAGACTGGGTTTCACCATGTTGGCCAGGCTGATCTCAAACTCCTGACCCTGTGATCTGCCCGCCTCAGCCTCCCAAAGTGCTGGGATTACAGGCATGAGCCACCACACCCAGCCTTATGTTTATTTATTTATTTATTTATTTATTTATTGAGATGGAGTTTTGCTCTTGTTACCCAGGCTGGAGTGCAATGGCGCGATCTTGGCTCACCGCAACCTCTGCCTTCTGGGTTCAAGCAATTCTCCTGCCTCAGCCTTCTTAGTAGCTGGGACTACAGGCATGAGCCACCATGCCCAGCTAATTTTTGTATTTTTAGTAGAGACGGGGTTTCACCATGTTGACCAGGATGGTCTCGATCTCTTGACCTCATGATCCACCCACCTTCGCCTCCCAAAGTGCTGGGATTATAGGCGTGAGCCACCACACCCGGTTGATGTTTATTTTGAGACAAAGTTTCGCTCTTGTCACCCAGGTTGGGGTGCAATGGTGCGATCTTGGTTCACTGCAGCCTTCACCTCCTGGATTCAAGTTATTCCCCTGCCTCAGCCTCCCAGGTATCTGGGACTACCGGCACACACCACCACGCCCAGCTAATTTTGTATTTCAAGTAGAGACAGAGTTTCACCATGTTGGCCAGGCTGGTCTCAAACTTCCAACCTCAGGTAATCCACCTTCCTCGGCCTGCCAAAGTGTTAGGATTACAGGCATGAGCCACCACTCCTGTCCTGAAAACTATTCCATTTATAGCAGCATCAAAAAGAATAAAATAACTAGGAATAAACTTAACCAAGGGGGAATAAGACTTTTACAAAACATTGCTGAAAAAAGTTTAAGAAGACAAATAAAGGGGAAGATATTTCATGTTCATGGATTGGAAGACAGTATTATTAAGATGTCAATACTACCCAGAGCAATCCTACAGATTAATTCTTATGAAAATCCCAATGGCAATTTTTGGAAAAATAGAAAAATCCATTTTAAAATTCATATGAAATCTCACAAGACTCTGAATAGCCACAACAATCTTGGAACAGAAGAACAAAGTTGGAGGACTCACACTTTCTTATTTGAAAACTTATTACAAAATAAAGTAATCAAGACAATGTGATTCTGACATAAATACAGATATATTGACCACTGGAATGAAATGGAGACCCCAAAATAGATCCTCACAAATATGGTCAAATGATTTTCAACACAGCTGTCAAGGACATTAAGTGGAAAAAGGATTGCCTTTTCAACAAATAGTGCTGGACCAACTGTATATTCATGTGCAAAAGAATGAAGTTGGACCCTCACCTTTTGCCATATGCTAAAATTTAACTCAAAGTGTATCAAAAACCTAAACATAAGAGCTAAAACTATTAAATTCTTATAAAACATAGGGGGAAGCTTCATTACATTAGATTTCACAATGAGTTCTTAGATATGACACGAAAAGCACAGGAAACAAGAGAAAAAATATAAATTGGTCTTTATCCAAATTTAAAACTTTTGTGTATCAAAGGGCACTATTCAAAGAATGAAAAGATAACTCAGAGAACAAGAGAAAATATTCACAGATCATATATCTGATAGGGATTAATAACCAGAATATATAAATAACTCCTATAACTCAACAAGAATAACAACAAAATCCTAGTGAGAAAATAGGCAAGAATTCAACAGTAAGTTTCCAAGATGCCGCCCAAAGGAAAAAGCGGTTCTGGAAAAGCAGGAAATGGGGAGCAGCCTCTGGGAGTGACAGTGCTGACAAGAAGGGGCAAGGTCCCAAAGGTGGTGGCAATGCAGGAAAGGTCAGACACATTCTGTGTGACAAACATGGCAAAACCATGGAAGCCATGGAAAAGTCAAAGTCTGGGATGAGATTCAATGAAGTGGCCGCACAATATAGTGAAGACAAAGCCAGATAAGGGAGCGACTTGGATTGGATGACCAGAGGGTCGGTGGTAGGAGCATTCAAGAAGCAGCATTTGCCTTGCCTGTAAGTGGGATGGATAAGCCTGTGTTTACAGATCCACCAGTTAAGACAAAATTCGGATATCATATTATTATGGTTGAAGGAAGAAAATAAAATCATATGAAAGACTGAAAAAAAGAAAAGAAAATAGGCAAAGGACTTGAATAGATATTTCTCCGAAGGAGATGTGCAAACGGCAAGGAAGCATGTGAAAGGATACTCAACATCATTAGCCATTGGGAAAATGCAAATCTGGCAGGGCGCGGTGGCTTACGCCTGTAATCCCAGCACTTTGGGAGGCTGAGGCGGGCGGATCACCTGAGGTCAAGAGTGCGAGATCAGCCTGACCAACACGAAGAAACCCCGTCTCTACTAAAAATACAAAACTTAGCCAGGCATGGTGGCGTGCACCTGTAATCCCAGCTACTCAGGAGGCTGAGGGAGGAGAATTGCTTGAAACCAGGAGGCAGAGGTTGCAGTGAGCCAAGATCATGCCACTGCACTCCAGCCTGGGCAACAGAGCAAGACTCCATCTCAGACAAACAAACAAACAGAACAGAAAAATTTTGAAAATAGGTAGTGGTGACAGTTGTACAACATTGTCAATGTCACTGGGTTGTACATTTAAAAATTGTTAAAATGGGCTGGGCACGGTGGCTCACACCTGTAATCTCAGCACTTTGGGAGGCTGAGGCAGGTGGATCACCTGAGGTCTGGGGTTCAAGACCAGCCTGGCCAACATGGTGAAACCCCATCTCTACTAAAAATACACAAAAATAGCCAGGTGTGGTGGTGGGTGCCTGTAATCCCAGCTGCTCGGGAGGCTGAGGCAGGAGAATCACTTGAACCCAGGAGGCAGAGGTTGCAGTGAGCCAAGATCATGCCATTGCACTCCAGCCTGGGCAACAAGAGCAAAACTCCATCTCAAAAAAAAAAAAAAAAAAAAAAGTTAAAACGATAAATTTTATGTCATATATTTTACAACAATATTTAAAAACTAGCACTGCAATATGCCAAAAAACACTGAATTATACACTTGAAATAGGTGAACTGTATGGTGTGCGAATTGTATCTCAATAAAGCTTAAAAAAAGGGGGGGAGGTCAGATGTGTAGATTGCAAAAATTTTTCCCATTCTCTTGGTTGCTGGTTCACTCTAATGATTGTTTCTTTTGCTATACAGATGTTCTGGAGTTTAATTAGATCCCATTTGTCTATTTTGGCTTTTGTTGCCAATGCTTTTGCTGTTTTAGTCATGATGTCCTTGCCTATGCCTATGTCCTGAATGGTTTTGCCCAGCTTTTCTTCTAGGGTTTTTATAGTATTAGGTCTTATGTTTAAATATTTAGTCCATCTGGAGTTAATTTTAGTGTAAGGTGTCAGGAAGGGGTCCAGTTTCAACAATGAGAACACCTGGGCACAGAGAGGGGAACGTCACACACTGGGATCTGTTGGGGAGTGAGGGGCTCGGGGAGGGACAGAGAGGGGTAGGGAGGGTGGGGTGGGATAACACTGGGAGAAATGCCTGATATAGGTAACAGGGGGATGGAGGCAGCAAACCACCATGGCATGTGTGTATCTATGCAACAATCCTGCAAGATCTGCACATGTACCCCAGAACTTAAAGTACAATAAAGAAAAAAAGGGGGGAAAAAAAGGTTAGCCAGGTGCAGTGGCCCACGCCTGCAATCCCAGCACTTTTGGAGGCCGAGGTGGGTGGATCACCTGAGGTCTGGAGTTCAAGACCAGCCTGGCCAACATGGTGAAACACCATCTCTACTAAAAATACAAAAAATTAGCCTGGCGTGGTGGCAGGCACCTGTCATCCCAGCTACTTGGGAGGCTGAGGCAGGAGAATCACTTGAACTCAGGGGGTGGAAGTTGCAGTGAGCCAAGATCACGCCATTGCACTCCAGCCTGGGCAACAAGAGTGAAATTCCGTCTCAAAAAATAATAATAATAAAATTAAAAATAAGGTTAATATAGGCAAGGTTAATCAATGGGTGATAGATTGAAAAAAGTATTTGGAAATGTCAAAAGGCAATAAGGGATTAATATCTAGATCAGTGGTTCTCATCCTAATGAGATCCAACATCCTCCCAACAACCATCACCGCTTTTTTTTTTTTAAGTCAGGGTCTTGCTGTCTCCCAGGCTGGATTCAGTGGTGTGATCATAGCTCACTGCAGCCTGAACTCCTGGACTCAAGCGATGCTCCCACCTCAGCCTCCCAAGTAGCTAGGACTACAGGCATGCACCACCTTGCATGGCTAATTTTTCTTTTTTTTAAGAGACAGGGTCTCACTACGCTGCCTAGGCTGGTCTTGAACTCCTGACCTCTGGTGATCTGCCTGCCTTGGCCTTCCAAATTATTGAAATTACAGGTGTGAGCCACCGTGCCCACCCTAAAATCCCTATATATTTTTAAAACACCATCTAGGGTCAGTGCCATCTGGCATATATAACAATATCAACAACACATGAGGAACTCAATAGAAAAATAAGCAAATGATATGGAATTTGGTAATTCATCGTGAAGAGGTAAGGTAGCAGGCAAGAGACCAAGCTGAGTGACTAAGACATGTTGGAGCGGCCGGGCATGGTGACTCACGCCTGAAATCCTAGCACTTTGGGAGGCCGAGGTGGGTGGATCACCTGAGGTCAGGAGTTCAAGACCAGCCTGGCCATCATGGTGAAACCCCATCTTTATCAAAAAAAAAAAGACATGTTGGAGCATATTAGTAACCAGAAAATGCACATTGAAACAAGATAACAATTTACAATTATCAGACTGGCAAAAAATAGAAATTTGATAGTACCAAATGTTTGTGTGACTTGGAGAAATAAGATCCCTTGTGCGCTGCTGGTTAGAGAATGAACTGGCGATCTTTAGTGAAATTAAGTATGTTTTCACTCTGTGACACAGCAGTCTCCCTCTGCGGTCAGATGTCCCCAGAGAAACAAATCTGCACAAGAACATGCACAAAGATGTTCATCCCAGCATTGACTTTACTAGTGGGGAAGCTAGAGAAATCTAAGTGTCTATCACAAATACTATGTAGGAATTAGAACTATGAACTGGGGCAACAGGAACCGATCTTCAAAATATCATATTAAGTTTAAAGCATGAGAAACAAATATGATCTATAGCAAATGCCATTTATGTAAATTAGAAACACATACCTACAAAAGCAACACTACCGTCAGGGTGTGGAGGATGGCAGTAGAGAACAGGAATGAAGGGAAAAACAAACAATAATGAAATGAAATGAGATCGTAACACAAAGGATAAATGTTTGAGGGGATGGCCCATTCTCCATGATGTGACTATTTCACATTGCATGCCTACATCAAAACTTCTCATGTATCCCATAAATATATACACCTACCATGTACTCACAAAAATTTAAAATTTTAAAAATAAATACCAAAAAAATGAATGAAATAAAAGGAGCATTGCTTAGACTATTGATGATCATGTGTATGCCTCAAACTAAGGAGTATGATTAACTCAATTCTATGCCCCCAATGCTCAAAATAAAACAAAGCAACCACATAAAGGATATAAAGTGGGCATGGTAGCTCACACCTGTGATCCCCACACTTTTGGAGGCCAAGGCAAGCAGATTGCTTGAGCCCAAGGGTTTGAGACCAGCCTGGGCAACATGGCGAAACCTGAAACCCCATCTCTATAAAAAGATACAAAAATTAGCTGGGCTTGGTGGTGCATGCCTATAGTCCCAGCTACACAGGAGGTTCAGGTGGGAAGATAGATTAAGCCCAGAAGTCAGAGGTTTCAGTGAGCTGAGATTGTGCCATTGTACTCCAGCCCGGGTAACAGAGCAAGACCCCATCTCAAAAAAAAAAAAAAAAAAAAAAAAAAGGCTATGAACTGAGATATGCAACATAACATCACCTAACAGAATGGCTTCAAATTATAATTTGACATGTATGTTAACATATCTAAAGAACATTTGTTATTTAGGACTTTCGGTTTCTAATCCAGTATGGATGGAGCTTGTAAGTCACCACTCCCATCTTTCCAGCAAGAATAAAGTGAAATGAACTAAAAAGCAACAACTTTTAGATCCATCAGAAAACAGGTCACAGGACAAACTGCTACCCTTAAAATTGGAAAGATTCACAGGGAAATACAGAGAATCACAGCTTACTGGGGCAGAAACTCACAAGCAGAAATCTCTGTGGGTATCAGTACCAGGGTTAGAAAACCTAAACTGTGATTTAATGTATTGACAGAGGCTCCCTATGGGCAAGTAGGCCAGGCATGGTGGCTCACACCTGTAATCCCAGCACTTTGGGAGGCCAAGGCGGGTGGATCACCTGAGGTCTGGAGTTCAAGACCAGCCTGACCAACATGGAGAAACCCCATCTCTACTAAAAATATAAAATTAGACGGGTGTGGTAGCGCATGCCTGTAATCCCAGCTACTCAGGAGGCTGAGGAAGGAGAATAGCTTAAACCCAGAGGCAGAGGTTGCGGTGAGCCAAGATCACACCATTGCACTCCAGCCTGAGAAACAAGAGCAAAATTCTGTCTCAAAAAAAAAAAAAAGAAAGAAAAAAAACTCCAGAGGGTCCCAACATGGTAGCTCATGCCTGTAATCCCAGCACTTTGGGAGGCCAAGACAGGAGAATCACTTGAAGTTCAAGACCAGCCTGGCCAACATGGTGAAACACCCCATCTCTGCCAAAAATTAGCCAGCCGTGATGGCTCATGCCTATAATCCCAGATACTCAGGAGGCTGAGACAGGAAAATCGCTTGAACCCAGGAGGTAGAGGCTGCAGTGAGGTGAGATTGCACCACTGCACTACAGCCTGGGTGAAAGAGCAAGACCACAAATCAGAAAACAAAACAAAACAAAAACTCCAGAGGAAGCCATGCTTGGTGGCATGGACGTATAGTCCTAGCTACTCAGGAGGCTGATGTAGGCAATCCCTTGAGCCCAGGAGTTCAAGGCTGCAATGTGCTTTGATAGTACTTGTGAATAGCCACTGCACCCTAGCCAGGGCAATATAACAAGAGCCAATCTCTAAAAAAAATAATAATAAAGAAATAAAAGACGAGACACAGTGGCTCATGCCTCTAATCCCAGCACTTTGGGAGGCTGAGATAGGCAGATTACTTGAGGCCAGGAGTTTGAGACCAGCCTATTAAATTGATGGTAAACACCAAACCACAGATCTAGGAAGCTCAGAGAACACCAAACAGAATAAATAACCATACAAATCTATACTCAGATGTATTATATTCAAACTGCAGAAAATCAAAATCAATGGGGAAATCTTGAAAAAAGACAGAGGGGAGAGAAATAACCTCTAGGGGAGCAAGCTTAAGAATAAATTACACTGAACAGTTGCAGTGAGCTGAGATCAAGCCACTGTACTCCGGCCTGGACAACAGAGCCAGACTTTGTCAAGAAAGAGAGAAAGAGAGAGAGGAAGGAAGGAAGGAAGGAAGGAAGGAAGGAAGGAAGGAAGGAAGGAAGGAAGGAGGGAGGAAGGGAGGGAGGGAGGGGAAAATACTCTGCTATAAAGTACCTGCGTACCTGTGAAGTGGTATATTATTTGAAAGAGTATGGACAAGCACGGTGGCTCATGCCTGTAATCCCAGCACTTTGGGAGGCCGATGCAGGTGAATCACCTTAGGTCAGGAGTTCAAGACCAGCCTGGGCAGCATAGTGAGACCCTGTCTCTACTAAAAATAACAAAAATTAGCCAGGTGTAGTGGCACGCACCTGTAATCCCAGCTACTCAGGAGGCTGAGGCAAGAGAATCTCTTGAACCTGGGAGGCAGAGGTTGTAGTGAGCCGAGATCGCCATTGCACTCTAGCCTGGGCAACAGGCTCAAAAGAAAAAAAAAAAAGGAAGAAAGAAAGAGGACATGGATCCTGTCTCTACAAAAAATTAAAAATAAAATAAATGAGCTGGGCATGGTGATGCACACCCACAGCCCTAGTTACTGAGGAGGCTGAGGCAGGAGGATCACTTGAGCCCAGGAGTTTGAGGCTGCAGTGAGCTGTGATTGCACCACTGTACTGCAGCCTGGGTACAAAGACCCTGCCCCTACAAAAAAGAAAGAAAGAAAGAAGACATGGGTTAGTTATGAATGTATATTGCAAGCAGGGCACGGTGGCTCACACCTGTAATCCCAGCACTTTGGGAGGCTGAGGCAGGCAGATCACGAGGTCAGGGGCTTGAGACCAGCCTGACGAACATGGTGAAATCCGGTCTCTACTTAAAAATACAAAAATTAGCCAGGCGTGGTGATGCACACATGTAATCCCAGCTACTTGGGAGGCTGAGGCAGGAGAATTGCTTGAACCTGGGAGGCAGAGGTTGCAGTGAGCCGAGAGCATGCTATTGCACTTCAGCCTGGGCGATAGAGCGAGACTCCGTCTCAAAAAATAAATAAATAAATGTATATTGCAAACTTGAGGGCAACCACCAAAAAAGTAAATAACCTATTTAAGTTATCTTCAAAGGCTCCCATAACAATAAAATACAAACCTTCAGCAAGGTCTCAAGGTTCTTCCCGCCCCTGCCCCTGACTCTCCCAACCTCGTCTTCTCTCCTTCCCCTTCTTGCTCAACCCCTATGGCCATCTTGTTTTTCCTAGAACCCCTCAAGCTCTCTCCTGCCTCAAAATCTTTGCCTTGCTATTGACTTAGCATGTAATCTTTCAACTCTGGGTCTTTTTTTTTCTTTTTATGTATGTATGTATGTATTTATTTTTTATTGTACTTTAGGTTCTGGAGTACATGTGCAGATCATGTGGGATTGTTGCATAGGTATATACATGGCAATGTGGTTTGCTGCCTCCACTCCCTCAAACTCTGGGTCTTTCATAGGACTCACCCCTCGGCATCATTCAGGTCTCTGCTCACTTATCCTTATGAAAAAGACCATCACGAACCGATCCCCATTGCTCGCCACCCTCTTTCCCTGTGTTGTTTTCTTACTAGACCTTGATCATCATGTAAAAGTGTGTGTATACATATATATGTATATCTGTTTATATCTATTTATCTTATTAGAATGTAAGTTCCATAAGAGCAGGGATTTTTTTTCCTTTTTAGAGACAGGGTCTCACCATGTTGCCCAGGTTAGCCCAGAACTGCTGGGCTCGAGCGAGCCTGGGTCAGCTTACTGAGTAGCTGGAACTACAGCAGGAATTTTTCCTTATTCACCATTGTGTTCCTGAAACTTGAAACAACATCTGTCAGACGGTAGACATCCAATAAACGTTTTTGAATCCCGGAACGAATAAATAAATCAGAAAGAGCATTGGGTCAGTCATTCAAGCACAGAAAAGAGGCCACAGAAACAAGCAATGCAGTGGCCATCCAAGAGCTGTCCACACAAAGGCAGTCCTAGCAACGACACAGTCTCCTTTCACGGCAGATCTGTTCCTATTTAAAAATGAGCACAGCAGATTAGCAGAGCCTGTCGCTGTTAATCACATTATGATGTTAGTACACCTTGTTCTGATTTTATGGTCTCCGAGCAAGCTTCTGATTATCTGGTTTCCATATCATCTGCTCACAGGGAAGGAACACTCTTTGGTACTCCAACCTCTCCTGGCCAAGCTGGAACCACAGGTTTCTCTGTAGGTAATCATTAGGAAGCTTAGACAGAAACAACAGAAAGCCATTTCTAAATGGGTTAGGGAAAAGAGGAGTTGATCGGAAGAATCTGCAGGAGTGTTACAGGGTCAAACCTGGGGAGGTCGGGGAGTGGCTGGGATGTAGGAAAACTGAGGACTTGAAGCCCCTAGAACTCTCACCAGGCTTTTCTCTGCTTCTGTCTGGGTAGCAATTTCATTCTCTTTCACTGCATGTACATCAGAGAAATTCTAACTCTGCTCTCCCTAAGAGTCAAAAATCCCTGGGAAAGGGGCTGATTGGCTGCCCTGTCTGAACCAGGTTCTAGTCCAGACAAATCCACTGCAGCCAGGAGGGCAGGGTCTATACCAGCACGGCAGCTGCCATGCCCCTGCACTCTTGGAGGGCAGCAGGGAAGGAACATTTCCTAAAGATAGGGGAGACTACTCCCAGAACGCATCGAGGGTGCTAGGCAGACACAGTGGATTGTTACTTTAAGCTGTGCAGTTTTATAGGTTAAGACCAGTTTAGGAGACTCCAGGGGACTGCAGGGCAAGTTACACTCAACACTAGAGGATCAGGGTGAAAGTTACAAACAAGTTTCAGAAGAACCTTCTTTTTTTTCTTTGAGACAGAGTCTTGCCCAGGCTGGAGTGCAGTGGTATGATCTTGGCTCACTGCAACCTCCACCTCCCAGGTTCAAGAGATTCTCATGCCTCAGCTTCCCAAGTAGCTGGGACAATAGGCATGCGCCACCACACCCAGCTAAGTTTTGTATTTTTAGTAGAGATGGGGTTTCACCATGTTGGCCAAGCTGGTCTCAAACTCTGGGCCTCAAGTGACCTGCCCACCTTGGCCTCCCAAACTGCTGGGTGGGATTACAGTCATGAGCCACCATAGCCGGCCAGGAGAACTTTCAACTTGGCTGCCTGGCTCCAAGAAATCAACATACTTATCCAATAAGTATACTTAGTCAATACATTTGACAGCATGCAATAAATTAAGAGCTATGTAAATGGTTTTAATTCAATTCGTAATATTTTGCGTTTTCTCTGTCTGGGGCAGGTTTTACTTTCATTGTGGGCCAAGAGGTAGACAGCAGGGATTTGACTAAGCAGAGAGAAGTCATCTAGACCCTCTAGACGAGTCCCGGGTTTTTATTTTGAGTCCTGGATTTTTGTTTTCTGATCCCTTAAGTGATATTCTTGCCACCCCTCACCTCTGCCCCAGTGATGTATAAGCAAAGGAACAAGAAGAAAGGAGAAAAAGCAGTGCCCACGTTGCCAGGCTCCTGCCTTGACAGTTCTCTAGATTCCAGCCTCTCTGCCAACATCATGCCAAAGAAGATGGAGTGTCAAGTGCACGTGTTGAACAGCTGAGCCCAGCTCCAGCCCATTAAAGGAGAAGCCTCCATGCTCAGAGGACTCCCGCCTCAGCACTCCTGACCCCTGTAGGTATCCCCTGTGATTTGCTTAACTTCACGTTTTCTCATCTCTGCCTCGGAAGTGACAGATGTTTAATTCTAAATTGTAGCAGTTAATGGACTTTCAAAGACTCTTTCCTGATATTTTTCTGGGGGAGTACAAGGCGGACTTCAAAGTCAGAGCTCAGTGCAGGTAAGCACAAAGATCTGTACACGAAGGCGACAGAGGCCAAGTGAGGCACTAAGTTTTCTTTAATGGAAACTGCATATCTTCAAAAGCTGGAGTCCAAACTAACTCTAATACCACCTCGATGCCATAGAATAAATGAGACAAAACGATGAAATGCAGGTAGAAAACTCGTCTTGAGAAAAATTAAAAGAATCCTGCAAATCACTTGTAGCATTACAGATGATTTAAACTGAAAGCATTTAATACAAATGTTCCACAAGGTGGCAGCCTTGCATTTCCAAAATTTTTTTTATCAGCCTTGCACACACCAAACATGGCTTTCTCTTTTCTCTTTTTTTTTTTTTTTTTTTTTGAGATGGAGTATTGCTCTGTAGCCAGACTGCAGTGCCATGGTGCAATCTTGGCTCACTGCAACCTCCACTTCTTGGGTTCAAGCAATTCTTCCGCCTCAGCCTCCTGAGTAGCTGCGACCACAGGCGCATGCCACCATGCCCGGCTAATTTTTGTATTTTTAGTAGAGATGGGGGGTTTCATCATGTTGGTCAGGATGGTCTCGATCTCTTGACCTCGTGATCTGCCCGCCTCGGCCTCCCAAGTGCTGAGATTACAGGCGTAAGCCACCGCGCCCGGCCTGTCTTCCTTTCCTTTTCTTTCTTTCTTTCTTTTTGTATTCCTTTCCTTTCTTCTCTCTCTCTTTTTTTTTTTTTTTTTAATATGAAGTCTCACTCTGTCGCCCCAGGCTGGAGTGCAATGGTGCCATCTCGGCTCACTGCAACCTCCGCCTCCTGTTTCAAGTGATTCTCCTGCCTTAGCCTCTCAAGTAGGTGAGATTACAGGCACCCACCACCACACCCAGCTAATTTTTGTATTTTTAGTAGAGATAGGGTTTTGTCACATTGGCCAAGTTGGTCTTGAACTCCTGACCTCAAGTGATTGGCCCGCCTCAGCTTCCCAAAATGCTGAGATTACAGAGGTAAGCCACCACACCCTGCCTTTTTGCTTTTTTTTTTTTTTTTTTTTTTTCTGGCAGGATCTTGTTTCACCCAGGCTGCAGTGAAGTCAAGCATTCATAGCCTACTGAAACCTTGAACTCCTGGGCCTAAGTGCTCCTTCCATCTCAGCCTCCCAAGTAGGTGGGACTACTAGCATGCACCACTACACCCAGCTAATTTTTACAACTTTTTTTGTAGATGCAGGGATCTTGTTATTTTGCCCAGGCTGGTCTCCAGCTCCTGGCTTCAATCTATCCTCCCAGGTAAGCCTCCCAAAGTGCTGGGATTATAGGGTGAGATGCTGCACCTGGCCCACACGTGATCTTTAACAGAAAAACTAACAATATAATAAGGAAGATATACAGAAAGTTACAGAATATCTCAAAGATGACTTGCTTAATGAAGGAGAAGCATTGGGGGAGACTTTGAACTGACATGCCTCAGCTAAATATTGACCAACTCAGAGAAATGAGCACTTTACCACATTTACCGTTATCACATGCTGTTTGCGTTTGCTTACATTTGGCAAGAAAGGAAATTAATGTTTGGAATCTCTATGCAACATCTCGTTACTAACCAGGTTATTTCCTCAGCCTCATCAGTGTCAAATCTTTATTAAAACCTGCTCTATTCAAAGCACTCTGCTAAATGCTAGTCTTCTTTCGAGGAGAGTTCTCTCGCCAAAAGGATGAAATGGAAGAAACTAGTTTGCTTATACTGCTTACAACACCTGGACTTATGTAATATTTAAACATTCAATTGTGGGTGAAAAAATATTAATAACTCCTTTAATGCTTTGCAGAATGTCATATGAGCTCTTCCCCAAAGCTTTATGATTCAAAAAGAATTAAAGGAATGTTCATTGTTGCATCATTTCAAATAAAAATTGAGAAACGACATGAATATCTAGCACCATGAAAATGGATAAACTGTGGTCCAATTGTACAGACAAATTCTACGCAGCTATTAAAATGGTGAGTGAGTAAATTAAGTTACTAAGGTTCTTAAGCTATTGGCTTTGTGATGATGGGGCCGGTCCCAGATCCTGCAAAACCCGGTTCCCTTTGCTTACTGGCGGAGTGCTAGTCTCTGCCGATAGGGGGCAGTAGAGGGAGCCTGCAAGCCGGGAGGAGGGAGAGAGGCCAGCTCCTCTCTGCGTTGATGCTATCGGCGTCTGCATTCAGCTTTCATCCTGGCAGCGATCAGTACCAGTCTCCGATTTTTTTTTTAATGTTTTGTTTTTGTTTTGCACTCCCGGAACCAGCCACATTGTGTCCTCTCCCCGCTCCCGCCACCCCCCCAGGCACTGACACCAGCTGCCAGGCGCCTCCTGGACAAGGCAGGCCTTTCCTTCCAGCTTCTGGATTCTAATCCCCCAGCCTCTTCTTCCCTTCGTGCCCTGGCCTGGGGCATGGAACTGCTTCCGGCATTTACTTTCTTCTTTGCTTCTTCATTCCTCTTAACACCTGTTTAATCAGCTCCTTCTATTAATTTATTTCTGTTGAGCTCCCATTCCCCAGACCTGAAAAAAAATCTATTGAAATACTGAATGTGGACCCTGACTCATGCAATGACCATGTGCCAGGAACTATAGATATATAACACAGGAAAATAAGGAGGTAGAGACATAGCAGACGTGTATATATACATATTAGAATATTTCTATATACGTATGTATTATATATCAAATGCACATATATACACATATAAGTACATATATATTTCTTACATGTACTATATTTAGACCTATATGTGCATATATATAATTTCCTGCTGGGTGTGGTGGCTCATGCCTGTAATCCCAGCACTTTGGGAGGTAGAGGCAGGTGTATCACCTAAGGTCAGGAGTTCAAGACCAGCCTGACGGATAAGGTGAAACCCTGTCTCTACTAAAAAATACAAAAATTAGCCAGGCGTGGTGGCAGACACCTGTAGTCCCAGCTACTTGTGAGGCTGAGACAGGAGAATTGCTTGCACCCGGGAGGCAAAGGTTGCAGTCAGCCGAGATTGCGCCACTGCACTTCAACCTGGGAGACAGAGCGAGACTGTCTCACACACACAAAAATTCCTCTAATCCTCACAATAAATGCTATGAGAAAGGTACTATTATTCCTATTATACAGGAGAAGAAATTGAATCTTAGGGAGATTAGTTAATCTCTACAATTTATAGCTAATAAGTGGTAATGCTGGGATTTGAATCCAAATATCCCTCACTCCACAATCTACACCTTTCCCATATGCCTTAAAGTTGTTTAGACCTCAATTCAATTTATCCTTAACTGTGTTCTGCAATACAACTCAGTCCTTAGTCTAATCGACAACTGTCTTCTTACCTACTAGTGTAAATAAATATAAATATTCTAGTAGTTACTAGAGAATATAATCACTATAATACAAGACTGCTTCTGTGATTGAAGTTAAGGGAAGGTTGAGAAAACTGTAGCAAAAGAATGGACATTTCTAACTCCAAGTTACTTGTCATTCTTTCAATCAGTTAATATGACATAGTGCCTATTATGTGCCTGAAGATGTGCAGCACTCACAAGGATAAACAAAATAGAATTAGTCTTTCCTTTAAAAACCTTCCAGTCTAGTGTTACAGCTCTTTTAGAATTTGTCTAGCAGGCTTTCTGGTTTTTGCCAGAAAGCCCTATATTTAAAAAAATTAAAATTAAATTTAAAAAAAAAAACCTTCCAGTCTAAGGAAAGTGACAGTTTTGTTGTTGTTGTTGTTGTTTCTTTTTTCTTTTTTTTTTTTTTAAAGATGGGGTTTCACCATGATGGCCAGGCTGCTCTTGAACTCCTGACCTCAGGTGATCCACCCACCTCGGCCTCCCAAAGTGCTAGGATTACAGGCGTGAGCCACTGCACCCGGCAAAAGTGACAGTTTTTAATTAAATAATTATACATAGGAGAAATACCTAACTATATGACACAAGGATTTAATAGAGACTGGGTACTTCACTACAAAGGCTGTTCCAAATGCAGCCCCCCACCCCCCAAACCCCCCCTACACACACACACACACACGCACTCTAGAGCTTGGTATCTGCTCCTCTCAACGTCTAGGATGGCATGCCCACTCTGATTTTGTTTACCAGGAACTCGTCAGTTCTCAGTCCAAAGTGATCTTAGAGAGATATCACAGTATTAGAGAAATAGAGATAGTGCAGCTACATAATGTTTTCTAAAAACCTGCTCCTCTGGTCGTTTCACAACTTGCCTCCTATGTGACCTGTGACATTAATCAGTGTTTTCAGTGGCAGCCTCTTAGACCAGACTTTTCCTGTGACCTAAACACAATCAGCAACATATACCTGGACTGATCAGTGAACAATGGCCAGCAAGGTTTATAAGGACAAACTTCCAGAAATGCAGAAACAGAAAATCTAACCAAACCAGAAACTCACATAGTAATCAGGGCTGGGAATCTGTTTTTCCCCCAACCAGGATAGCTAAATCTCTAAACTCCCTTTTAGCTGCATTTCAGTAGTCAGGAAACAGATCATTAGACAACCCTGCAGCAAAGAAAAATAAAAAGACCTTGTGGAGCCAAAGTCCACTGATGGGTACTAAAAATTAGTGGGGGAAACATCACAGAGAAGCAGGCTTTCTGCCTAGCCTCAAAGTGCCTCTTCCCTAAGTACTTATTAATTACTATAATGATTGAACAAATTATTTGATATTCCTCCCTTAGGAAGTGGAATCTCTTTTGTTTTGGTTTTTCTCAGTGGAGTCTCCCTCTGTCACCCAGTATGGAATACAGTGGCGGGATCTCGGCTTACTACAATCTCCACTTCTTGGGTTCCAGCGATTCTTGTGCCTCAGCCTCCCAAGTAGCCAGGATTACAGGACCATGCCACCACGCCACTAATTTTTGTATTTTTAGTAGAGACAAGGTTTTGCCATGTTGACCAGGCTGGTCTCAAACTTCCGACCTCAGGTGATCTGCCCACCTCAGCCTCCCAAAGTGCTGAGATTACAGGTGTGAGCCACAGCACCCAGCTAGGAAGTTGAATCTAATTCCTCTCTTTTTGAGTGTGGCTGGACTTAATGACTGTTTTCTAATGAACAGTGTAGGGAAAGGGAAAAATGGTAACTTTATGATGGAGACAACATCTTAACCAAGTGATCAAGGTTAATATCACCATAAAAGTCACATTTAGGCTGGGCACGGTGGCTCATACCTGTAATCCCAGCACTATGGGAGGCAGAGGTGGGTGGATCATGAGGTCAGAAGATCGAGACCATCCTGGCCAATATGGTGAAACCCCGTTTCTACTAAAAATAGAAAAACTAGCTGGGTGTAGTGGCGTGCACCTGTAGTCCCAGCTACTCGGGAGGCTGAGGCAGGAGAATCGCTTGAATCCAGGAGGCGGAGGTTGCAGTGAGCCGAGATCATGCCACTGTACTCCAGCCTGGTGACAGAGCAAGACTCCATCAAAAAAAAAAAAAAAAAGACATTGATTATCAAATACACCTTGACATAACATGGGAAAGGCGCGTCACCTCTCTGGTTTTCTTCTCAAAAATCCATAGCCCATCTGTTCAGACTTAATTTTTTAAAATCCGTAATCCCATCCTAGTCATGAGAAAACATCAGACAAACCCATATTAAGGGACATTCTACAAAATACCTGACCAGTATTTTCTTGTTCTTTTTTTCAGGAGACTGTCTAGTCCACAAGGACTAGACAACTTGAAACTCCTATGCAAGTCCCAGTGCTATGCTGGGCTTAGAGCCAGTGGGCCTGGGGAACACCTGCCCTAGTGAGGCACCAGCCAGGGCAGCTAAGGGAGTGCTTGCATCACTCCTCCCCCAACCACAGGCAGCATAGCTTACAGCTCCAAAAGAGACCCCTTCCTTCTACTTGAAGAGATGGAAAGGAAAAATAGAGGTCTTTGTCTTGCAACGTGGATGCAAGCTTAGCTGCAGTAGGATAAGGCACGGGCAGAATCGTGAGGCCCCATTCCAGGCCCCAGCTCCCAGATGACATTTCTAGACACACCATGGTCTGGAAGGAAACTCACTGCCTTGAAGGGAAGGACCCAGTCCTGGCAGAATACATCACCTGATGACTAAGGAGCCCTTGGGCCCTGAATAACCAGTGGCGGTAACCAGGTAATACACACCATGGGCCTTGGGTAAGACTTGAGATATGCTGGCTTCAGGTGTGACCTGCATATTCAAAGTTGTAGTGGCTACAAGAAGAGACTCCTTCTGCTCGAGAAAAGGAGAAGGAAGCTTGCAGCTTAGATACTAGCTCGTGGGGAGCACCACAAGGGATTTTTAGGTCCTCAATTCTAGGCCTTGGCTCTTAGCATCTCTGGACATACTCTGGGTCAGAGGGAAGCCCACTGCCTGAAGGGTGAGTCCCAGGCTTGGCAGTGTCACCATTAGCTGACTGAACGGCCCTTGGGCCTTAACTGAACATCAGTTGCACACTGACAGTACTCCCTGTGGGCCTGTGGTGGTGGTAGACATGGGGAAAGACTCCTCTGCCTGGGGAAAGGGGAGTAAAGAGGGGGAAGAACTTTGTCTTGTGGTTTTAGCCGCAGTAGAATAGAGTGCCAGGTAAATTTCTAAGGTTTCCGACTCCAGACCCTGGCTCCTGGACGGCACCTCTTGACCCATCCAGAGTCTGGGGACCCATCCAGAGTCTGGGGAACTCACTGCCCCGAAGAGAAAGGATATGAGACTGACTGGCTGACTTTACTACCTGCTGATTGTAGAGCCCTAGGGCCTTGAGAAAACATAGCGGGTAGCCAGGTACTGTTCACAGCAGGCCTTGGGCAAGACCAGTGCTGTGCTGGCTTTGGGTCTGATCCAGCACAGGCCCAGTGATGGTAGCCACAGGGGTGCTTATGTTACCACTCCCCCAGCTCCAAGGAGCTCAGCCCAGAGAGAATGACTCCATCTGTTAGGGAGAAAATAAGGGAAGAGAACAAGAGTCTCTGCCTGGTGATTCAGTAAAGACCACCAAGGTGATAACTCTACAAATCTGTAAGAACCACAGTGTTACTGGGCTTAGGGTGCCTCCTAATGCAGACACAGTTGCAGTGACCAAAAACTTAGATCACAACACTTAAGTCCCTTCACAATGAAAAGCCTTCCCAAGAAGGCGAGGTACAAACAAGCCCAGACTGCACAGACTATAATAAACAACGAAGTCTTCAATGCCCAGACACCAACAAACATCCACAAGCATCAAGATCATCCAGAAAAATATGGCTTCCTGAGACAGAGTTTTGCTCTTGTTGCCCAGGCTGGAGTGCAGTGATGCAATCTGGGCTCACTGCAACCTCCACCTTCCAGATTCATGCAATTCTCCTGCCTCAGCCTCATGAGTAGCTGGGATTACAGGCACATGCAGCCATGCCAAGCTAATTTTTGTATTTTTTTGTAGAGATGAGGTTTCGCCATTTTCCCCAGCTGGTCTCAAACTCGAGCTCAAGCAATTTTTTTTTTCTGAGATGGAGTTTTGCTGTTGTTGCCCAGGCTGGAGTGCAATGGCACAATTTTGGCTCACTGCAACCTCTGCCTCCCCTGGTTTAAGTGATTCTCCTGCCTCAGCCTCCTGAGCAGCTGGGATTACAGGCACCTGACACCACACCAGGCTAATTTTTTGTATTTTTAGTAGAGATGGGGTTTCACCATTTGGCCAGGCTGGTCTTGAACTCCAGACTTTCAGGTGACACACCAGCCTCAGCCTCCCAAAGTGCTGAGATTACAGGTGTGAGCCACTGCACCCGGCCCATTTAAACTATTTTTAAATGTACAACCTGTAACATTAATTACACTGATAATGTTGTACAACCATCACCACTATCTATATTCAAAAATTTTCTGTTTTTTTCTTGTTGTTGCTGTTGTTGTTTGTTTTTTGAGATGGAGTCTTGCTCTGTTGCCCAGGATGGAGTATAGTGGTGCAATCTCGGCTTACTGCAACCTCTGCCTCCCAGGTTCAAGCGATTCTCCTGCCTCAGCCTCCTGAGTAGCTGAGATTACAGGTGCCTGCCACCATGCCTGGCTAATTTTTGTATTTTTAGTAGAGATGAGGTTTCACCCTGTTGGCCAAGCTGGTCTCGATTTCCTGACCTCATGATCCACCCACCTTGGCCTCCCAAAGTGCTGGGATTACAGGTGTGAGCCACTGGACCCAGCCTCAATGTGACTTTTTATGGTGCTGTTAACCTTGATCTTGGTTAAGATGTTGTCTCCATCATAAAGTTACCATTTTTCCCTTTCTCTACACTGTTTATTAGAAAATAGTCATTAAGTCTAGCCACACTCAAAAAGAGAGGAATTAGAGTCAAAAGGCATAGAGTAGCTGAATGGATTGAAAAGCAAGACCCAACAATCTGCTGCCTACAAGAAACACACTTCACCTACAAAGATACACATAAACTGAAAATAAAGGGACAGAAAAGATATTCCATGCAAATGGAAACCAAAAAAGAGCAGGAGTAGCTATAATTACATCAGACAAAACAGATTCAAGACAAAAACTATAAAAAGAGATTTAAAAGGTCATTATATAATGATAATGGAGTCACTACAGCAAGAGGATGTAACAGTTGTACATATGTATGCACCAAACACTGAAGCAACCAGATATACAAAGCAAATATTACTAGAGATAGAGAGATAGATCCCAATACAATAATAGCTGGAGACTTTAATGCCCCACTTTCAGCATTGGACAGATCATCCAGACAGAAAATTAACAAAGGCGGCCAGACACAGTGACTCAGAGCTGTAATCCTAGCACTTTGGGAGGTTGAAGTAAGTGAATTGCTTTGAGCTCAAGAGTTTGAGACCAGCCCAGGAAAATGGCAAAACTCCATGTCTACAAAAAAAAATACAAAAATTAACTTGGTATGGCTGCATGTGCCTGTAATCCCAGCTACTTAGGAGGCTGAGGCAGGAGAATCACTTGGACATGGAAGGTGGAGGTTGCAGTGAGCCAAGATTGCACCATTGTACTCCAGCCTGGGCAACAAGAGCAAAACTCTGTCTCAAAAAAACAAACAAAAAAACTAGAAATCAATAAAAATAATAATTTTGGAAGCTACAAACACATGGAAATTAAACAACATGTTCCTGAATGGCAAGTGGATCAATGAAGAGATTAAAAAGAAAATTGAAAATTTTCCTGAAACAAACAATAATGGAAACACAACATCCCCATGGGACATAGCAAAAGCAGTACTAAGAGGGAAGCTTAGAGCTGTAAGTGCCAACATCAAAAAAGAAGGAACATTTTAAATAACCAACCTAATGATGCACCTTAAAGAATTAGAAAAGCAGGCCAGGCGTGGTGGCTCAAGCCTGTAATCCCAGCACTTTGGGAGGCCGAGGCAGGTGGAACACCTGAGGTCAGGAGTTTGAGACCAGCCTGGCCAACATGGTAAAACCCCGTCTCTACTAAAAATACAAAATTAGCCAGGTGTGGTGATGCATGCCTGCAATCCCAGCTACGTGAGAGGCTAAGGCAGGAGAATTGCTTGAACCTGGGAGGCAGAGGTTTCGGTGAGCCAAGATTATGCCATTGCACTCCAGCCTGGGCAACAGGAGCAAAACTCCATCTCAAAATAAATAAATAAATAATAACTAAAAGATTATATTTGAATTTTTTGTGACACAGAGGATGAATGTGTTGAGGAGATGTTTACTTCATTTACCCAGATGTGATTATTATACATTGTATGCCTATATCAAAATATCTTATATATTCCATAAATATATACACATATTATGTAGCCACAAAAATTAAAAACTTTAAACATCATGAGATCTATAAATTTGGAGAGAAGAGCTGCATTTCCTGTAAAGGGTTGTAGCCTGCAGGTGGTCATCTTCTCTTGGGAAGCACATCCTTTCCAAGAGACGGAAAGCAGGCACTTCAGAGACAAAAAGGAGAGGCTGTAATTTGGGCCCAGTGAGATTAGCTATACATACATATTCAGTAGGTTACAGGATAATCTTACAAATATTTGTGAGGGAGGCCTAAAGCATGCAGACTAGATAAACATATATATTACATGTGACCCATGTTCGCCTTGAAGTGGAGCCTTAATATTTCAGACGAGATCCAGCACATTTGGGGTAGTATGGCCGTGGATGAGCCTTAATATTTCAATGCATTACAGTCAGGCCCTATACATCAAAAAGTGAGGCAGTGATGCAAAGGCGCTCAGTGCACAGCCTCTGTGAACCGGCCAGAACCAGTCCATGGTTCACCAGTCCATGGTCGGTGATCTCTTACCAGGAGAAAGTTACTGAAATCGGTCTCTCATCCAACCAAAGCTGTACCTATGGCTGGTGGAATGGGGGTGTTGGGCCAGTTAGGCAGTGTGTGGAGGTCAGAGGAGCTGTAATTGTTTCAATATTGCTTATCTCCACACCAGTTCTTGTTTAGCTGCTAGAGAAAACACAAACAAACAAAAACCCTTGCAGGATTTGGAGCATAATTGATTCTTTAAGTGCAGGGGTTCACCACTTCACCCTTGCCTGGCATGGTCTTGTTTATTACTTGATATCTCACTGCCACAAAGACTCCATTCTATTAGTCTTATGATCTCTATTTTACCATCAATGTTGGTCAGTTGTATTTATTTATTTTATTTTTTTATTTTTTTTTTAGAATAGAAAGAAAGAGAGAAAGGAAGAGGAAGAGATTTTAGAAAAAGAGAGAAAAGGAGAAAGAAAGAAACAGCAAAAGAAAGAAAAAAAAAGAGAAAGAGGAAGAGATTTTAGAAAAAGAGAGAAAAGGAGAAAGAAAGAAACAGCAAAAGAAAGAAAAAAAGAATGAAAGAAAGAAAGAGGAAGAGAAAGAGGGAGAGAGAATGGGATTCTTGTTTTATTGCCCAGGCT
>CAUYQU010015173.1:0-100943 GCA_963574635.1 Cheracebus regulus
CCGAGGCACCTGGTTGAGGGCGACCTCCAACATGACGGACAGGGCCAGGTGGCTGTGAAAGAGAGGCACACAGTCGGTGAGGCACAGGCATGCTCCGGACTGCGGCGCTGGCGCTAGCAACAGCCCGTTGACTGCGGCGTGTGGGTACCGGGCAGCGTGCAGACACATCTTCACGTAGGCCCGGGCTGAGATCTCCACCTCCCCCATGGCGAGCGGGGCCTGCCCGGGAAGCAGCAAGCCGGATTAGAGCCGGTTCCCCAGCCCGTCCAGGCGAGCCGGTGTCCAGCTCGAGTCCGTGACGCTCTCTCCACCACTTCGGCACCCTCCTTGACCCTTCCCCGTGCCCTCTCACTTCGGTTCGGGGACAACGTTAACACAGCTCGCGAAAGCTCGCCGACTCCAGGCGCCTTGGATGCAGGAGCCCGCCCCCGGCCCGGCCCAGGAGGCGGTCCCGATTGCAGCCCTCCGCACTGAGCTCCGCCTCCCGCGCCCCTAGCGGGCGGTCACCACTCAGCGCCTGCCTGGGAGACAACAAGCTGCCGCTGGGTGCAGAACTGGCTCCTGAAGTCCCACCCACGTGGTGCTCCTTGATAGGGCTAAAGGCTTTCATTTTGTCCAATCAGCGGCCGCGTCCCAACCTTGCCCCGCCTTTGTCCCCAGCGGACTGGAAAGAACCCACAATTGTAAAGCAAAAGAAAATTGCCCGCTCTCTTATTGGCTAGGTTCCCCGACTTCAGCTCTTGGTTGCGGATTGGCTTTGCTCGTTACCCGTGTTACTCACCACCACCGGCCCGGCCGAGCCCCGAGGATGGAGCGCTAACCCGCAGTCGGGTGTCCGGGAGCGCTGCGGGTAAAGCAGACTGCCTTGCACCTATTATGGGATGACTGGATCTGTACCCTGGATCGGCTCTGTCACTTACTAATGAGCCGTGTTACCTTCGCGACTACAAGCTTTCTTGCCCTTGGTTTCTTATCTTTTGCCCATGGTCCTTTAAGGATTTAATGATATCTGTATGGGGGCAGGCTTCCAGACTGTCCAGTGCTTCACAGCACATTCTTATCTCATTTTATAACAGGGTAAGGCCTTGAATTAAAGAACAATCCCATGGAATTTATAGCAAAGATCACAGCAAAGGAACACTTGTCTACCACCAGCCCAGGGCTGAATTACAAAAAGCAGAGATAAAGACAGTGATTGGCTGAAAGGGGTGTGGGGGAGGACAGTAAGAAAAACTTACAGATTCATCCTTCCCATAATGTCCTGCGGTGTATTTCCTTCACCACAATGCCTTGGGAGCATTATTTTTTTCCCTCCCAGCCCTTAAGAAGGAGTCCATTTACTCATCCATAGTTCTCCCAGCGAAACCTCATTCTCCTTCTAGGCTTGCCCTAAACTGATGAGAATTCTTTCTTCATTCCTGATGTCCCCTTGTCTAGCTAAAGCCTGATTATTCCTATAAGGGCTCTGTGCAAATGCCACCTCTTCCACTAATTCATGAGAACTTTGAATGAAAATAATATTGTGAAATTCCAAACTATAGGTTATTTGCATGGTTGCCATGGCATGTAACAATCCTCACCCTGTTCCTTTGGAGGGCCTCTTAAGATTATGGTGGGCATCTAATTCATCTTTGTCTTCATGACACCCACCCCTTCCCACCACATTAATCTTCAGTCTGGACATAGGTGCCACTCAATAAGTGTTTTTTGAATGAATGACACACACAGGAAGGTCTTTTATTTGTGTCATTTATTTTCCTTCTAGTCCAGGGTTCAGTACATAGATGGCTTCTCTTCACCCTTTGGGTTGACAATTTTCTCCAGGTTGTTGCTTATGATATGATAAAGCTCAGCCTGGGAGAAGGCCAAGGAGCAAGAATGAGGTACTTGGTCAATCCCTGCCCACCCCCACTCATCCACCTGCCCTAAGGGCTTACTCCACACTCACATAGAAGGCCCTCAGGTCTAGCACCATGGCCCTGAGCTCCCCATAGGCTGCCTCATCTCGCTCGTGCACCAAGGCTCGGTAATCCATCTGCAATGTGGGAGGCAAAGCTGAGTCAGTCCCATGGGATGTTGGGACATGAGTATGGTTTCCTTTTACAGGAAACAGGTTAACTTGAGAATGAACCCCTTCTTAGCACCAAGAAATAGGATCCCAAAGGACTGAGGAGAGAAAAGGATCAAGAATGTTGAAGCCCAAATCAGTTTTTCTAGGCAATGCTTTTAGCTTAATACTGGGAAGGTCACAAACAAGACAAGGAGGACCTCTTCCTCCACACCTCCTCTTCCCACCCCCAGCTAAAAGGCAGGTGGACTATCCACTCACCACATGAGTCTCCTTGGAGGCCTTGGCCACAGCATCCCCACGTTCTGAGAAGTACCTGCCAGAAGCAAGGGAATACCACAGGAATGAGTGTTCAGGTAGATGTACTCTCTCAGACCCTCCCCAAGTCTCCCATCATGGTAATGGGGCTGCCCAGCTTTGGGGGTCCCAAAGAAATGCCCCTACTGCCCCCCTATACTGGTCCTCCAGCTCCCCTCACTTGGAAATGGTTGTCTGGAAAGCTTCCACTTTGGTTTTGACGGCATTCACCCTCTCCAGTACCTTCTCCTGTGGTGACATGGGAGACAAAGACAACACTTCATGTCCTTCCCCCTTCAAATACTATCTTCCTCCTCCTTCTGGTTCATGTCCATCTCATAACTCTCACCCTGCAAGTCTCTCCCCACTCCCAGTGTCTTCAGTTACCCTTTTCTTACCTGGATTGCTACCCCAAAATCATTTCCATCTTCAATCTTGGGGATCAGGTGCTGGATCCATGTGATTACCTGTGTTAAGAGGTATCGTAAGAATTATTCAAAAAACATACTGGGTTCTATACTGTCACTTCCTAAAAAGTAGTTATATTTAGTTGTTTACTTATTATGTACTAGGCACTTTGCCATATACTCATCTCATTTAATCATCACAGCAACCTTCCAAGATATACTTTTTTTTTTTTTTGAGATGGAGTCTTGTTCAGTCGCCCAGGCTGGAGTGCAATGGCACTATCTCAGTTCACTGCAACCTCTGCCTACCAGATTTAAACGATTCTTCTGCCTCAGCCTCCAGAGTAGCTGGGATTACAGGCACGTGCCACCACCCCTGGCTAATTTTTGTATTTTTAGTAGAGATGGGGTTTCATCATGTTGGTCAGGTCAGTCTCGAACTCCTGACCTCATGATCCACCCGCCTCAGCCTCCCAAAGTGCTGGGATTACAGGTGTAAGCCACCATGCCTGGCCTGAGATATATATTCTTATTATACCCATTTAACAGATGAAAAAATTGAATCACAGAATGTCTAAGTGACTTACTTAAGGTTACCAGTGAGGTAACTGATAAAATCATGATTTGAACCCAAGCAGTCTCTCTCCAGGGTCCAATCTTTTAAATCAATTTACTCACTATATCATACCACCTCTACTATGAACCTGATACAGCAGTAGGTTCTGAGGTTACAGAGTGGATACTGTACAGTCTCTAATATGGGGGGTACCATTATGATATGAGAGGTCTAACAGAATGAGAACAAAGGGGGCCGGGTGTGGTGGCTCACGCCTGTAATCCAAGCACTTTGGAAGCCAAGACAGGTGGATCACCTGAGGTTGGGAGTTCAAGGCCAGCCTGACCAACATGGTGAAACCCCGTTTTTATATTTAAAAAAAAAAAAAGAGAGAACAAAGGGGATCTAAGCCCAAGGCACAGAAGGACGTTTTCTTTTTCAGGACTAGGTCTCTGTATGAAGGACTTCTATCTATGGAGGAGTCCAGTGCCTCACCTTGTTTGTCTTTTCTTTCCACTTCCCTCAGCTCCCCGGCTTACCAGAATGCATTTCTCTTTGAGAGTCCAGACTTCTGGCTTAACTAGGGCAAGCAGGGACAGGACCTTCTCATTCCCAGGGAGAAATCCACACTTAGGGACTGTGAGAAAGAGAGGATTCAGGCCCTTTCTCATTCAGCAGTCAGTCAATGTGCCATCTCCCCTTTCCTAGTCACCTCTTCTCTCTCGTACCTTCTTTTTTCTCCTGCTTATCTGTTTCCATCTAAGACAAAAAGGAGGAAAGTAGCTTTGTCACAGAGGTTGAAGGGCTATCATCTCTATTGGGTTTAGAGTCCAAGTCCTGCATCCTGAATGTCTCACCTCATCATCCTTGGGTGGAGGATCGGGGATGGGGATGTCCAGTGTGGCCCGGAGGGAAGTCAGGTCAGCCACATTGAGGGAGTCCTCCTGCACAGAGCTCACTGTCAGGGGCTACCCAACCTCTTCCCTTCTTCCTGGGTCACAGACTTCCCTCCACACATCCTACTTGCCTTCTGCCTCCCAACCTAGGCTCAGGTCTCACACCATCCTAACATTCCCAATCCACTGTTTGAAATAATTCTCTGCATGATGAATCCAGTTGTTAGCTAGAGAGGGTGGGCAAAGGGGAGAGAGGACATGGGATGGGGCAGGAGGGGCCCACACTACTCACTTGCAAGAGCTGATTCAGGTATATGATTTTCTGTGGCAAGAATCTGTAGAGGAATTCCTCAGCCTGTGGGTTACATTGCAAGGGAGGGGAATCACAGAATATGCTCAATGAGATGTGTGGCAAATGGAACTGGAGGGGCCTTTGGAAATCACTGGGTCCAAGACTTGCAAATGAGGAAACTTAAGACCTGAAAATGAAGGGACGTGCCCAAGCTGGTAAGTGGCAGAACCAAGGTTAGGACTGTGATATTCCTGCTTTGGCAGCCATGGTGTTTTTTCTTCTACCTCAAAAAAGGGGAGAAGTGCCAGAAGTGGGGAGAGTCCTAAGAAAGGTTAGAGTAAAGGTAGTTATCAACAGTTCTGGGGTTACTTCGGGTGAAGGCTTGGTAAGGGAAATAGGGCTAAGTCTAGGGTGACTTGGGGGTGTCATTCTGAAAGGTTGTTATCCTCAAGTATTGTTCTAAGATTCTGGATCAAATCTCTTAAATCCAGAAACTTACCTCCTGGAAAAGATTCTGCCTGAAGACCTCCACCTACAGAGAGCAGTACCCGGATGTTGGTTAAGGGTCTGGGTTGTCAAAAGCTTACACCCCCAATAGGGTGCCACCTAACTGTGGCTCAGGCCTTTCCCACCACAAGCCAGTTTTCCCTGGAAGCTCCTGTTCAGTGCAGTCAGAGGGTAGGAACCTGGGAATCCCCGAGAAGTGAAAGCACTAGAGAGACTGGGGGAGTTCTCTGGCACTGCTTTGGTCCCCTGAACCACCCAGCTTGGCCTCCACCCAAGAGGGTTCCCCGACCCCTTCCGAGCCTCCGATTCTCCATTACCTGTTTGCGGGCCTCCCCGCTCAGGCGCACCCCACACGGCTTGGCCATGCTGCTTCAAGTCGCTAGATCTCTGGTCTCCGGGGTGGTAGCCCGGGCTTTCGCTTTCACTCCCCAGGTCCAGGCCCGCCCCCCTCAACCCCGCCCCCTTTCTTCTTTCCGCCCCCCTCCTCCCCCTGGCAAGCTGCAAGCAGTAGGTAGCCCCTCAGCCATTCCCAGCGAGTTGCCACTAGGAGAGGCGGTGCTGGCTGGGTCGCAAGCCCAGGGGCTGTCCGAGGGAGGGGCTAGGGTGAGAGGGACCGCGGAGACTGGAGCAGGGGCTGTCTCTCGGAGAGGGGCGGGGCTTATAGCTAGGGCCAACGGGAAGTCCAGGGTTGGGGTAAGAGACGTAGGAGTTGGCAAAGCCGGTCTCCAGTAGCGGGGCTCCCCCGAGAAGTCTCGACCTCAAGTAGTGGACGGAGAGAGATCAGAGGGAGTGAGAGGCGCAGCCAGAGAAAGCGCCTAGGGTGGAGAAGGCCTAGCTGCCGGTGGAAGGGAGCCGGCGGGGGCTGGGTGAAGGTCTTCCCGCCACCTCCAGGACAGACCGGAGATGGGGCGGGACTCGCTCGAGAGGGGATAGGGCCAGCCAGAGTCGGGTCCCCTGCGGGGTGGGACTTCCCCGGTGAGGCCCGGAGGGTAGCGGACTGGTCCAGCTAGAAAGAAGAAGGTTTTGAACTGAATAGGATAACCCCGCGCCTGGTGCTATCCGGAAGAGGTGGAACCAGACTGAAGGAAGGCGGAGAAGAGCGCCTGACTCGGGAAAGAAGTTGGAGCGCGCTGAGGGAGGAGCCAGGAGCCACTTGCCTACTGATTGGTTGGGACCTGGCCCTCCCTCTTGGACACGCCCCCTAGTTTCCCGACACCGGCTCCAACCTTAACGTTAAGCCCCGCCCATTCCTTTGAAATTGGGTCGCAGTCCCGCCCTCTTCCCTAGTACTTCCTGTTCTTGGCTAACCCTGGCGCTGGGCCGGGGGCTGGAGAGTGACCGTGGTCTTAGTGACCTGGGGCGGCTGCGCGGCCCGGGGTGGGCCTCAAAGCCGGGCACCAGACGCGAGGGGCGGCGCTCAGGCCGCGCGCTGCCCGCGCCGGGTCCCGGCGGGCGGCGAGGCTGGGGCTGACTGCTGCCTCAGGATGCCGGGGGAGGAGGAGGAGCGGGCCTTCCTGGCGGCCCGGGAGGAGCTGGCGAGCGCCCTGAGGAGGGATTCCGCGCAGGTGTTTTCTCTAGAGCAGCTCCGACCGCTACTAGTCAGCTCTCTGCCACCAGCCGCCCGCTACCTGCAGCTGGACGCCGCACGCCTCGTTCGCTGCAACGCTCATGGGGAGGTGAGGCCCGGCCCCTCTTGGAAGGAGAACACAGGGCCTGAGGCCCGGGCCATGCTCACAGCTCTGCTCTAATTGCTTCCAGCCCCGAAACTACCTCAACACTCTTTCCACGGCCCTGAATATCCTGGAGAAATATGGCCGCAACCTTCTCAGCCCTCAGCGGCCCCGGTACTGGCGTGGTGTCAAGTTTAATAACCCTGTCTTTTGCAGCACGGTGGATGCTGTGCAGGTGAATCCCCTGGGCCTTATGGTAGAGTGGGCTGGTGTTTGGCTAGAAAAGGCCTAAGGCTAGGCTGAATGGGGAGGTGTTCAGCCCTTCTGGGTAGGAAACCTCCTGGGTGGTGATTGGTTGTGAATGTGTGTGGCAGGGTGGCCGAGATGTGCTGCGGTTATATGGCTACACCGAGGAGCAGCCAGATGGGTTGAGCTTCCCCGAAGGGCAGGAGGAGCCAGATGAGCACCAGGTTGCTACAGTCACACTGGAAGTACTGCTGCTTCGGACAGAGCTCAGCCTGCTGTTGCAGGTGAGATGCTCCTCTAGTCTTGATGGACTTAATGCACCAGGGCTGGGGAGCTCAGCCTAAATCAAGTAAGTCTGAGTACCCCCGTCCTGCTGAACTATGGGCATAGTTCAGCATTCTGGGAGCTCCGGGCACTGATTTAACCTCTGTGAATGTTAAGGGACAAGGGCTTAGAGGGAGGGCTTTGTTCTAGGGGTCTTGGTGTAAACCGTTTTTGTCTGTATTATTGCAGAATACTCATCCAAGACAGCAGGCACTGGAGCAGCTGTTGGAAGACAAGGTTGAAGATGATGTAAGGAAGGCAGGAAAGGGGCTGGTGTACAAAGGGAACGGGAATTGTGGACTCTGTGTTCCTAAACTCTTGTTCATTGCCTGCCCTTTCTTTTTCAGATGCTGCAGCTTTCAGAACTTGACCCCCTGTTGAGAGAGATTGCTCCTGGCCCCCTCACCACACCTTCTGCCCCAAGTATTATTGGTCCTAAATTGGGAACCAAGTAGAAAGCTATATTGATGGAAATTTGGGATGCTCCGCTATCCTCTTGGTTATCTTCCTTTTTTTTTTTGAGATGAAGTTTCGCTCTTGGTGCACAGGCTGGAGTGCAATGGCACCATCTCTGCTCAAGGCAATCTCCACCTCCTGGGGTTCAAGCAATTCTTCAGCCTCAGCCTCCCGAGTAGCTGGGAGTACAGGCATGTGCTACCACGCCCAGCTAATTTTGTATTTTTACTAGAGATGGGGTTTCTCGGTGTTGATTAGGCTGGTCTCATACTCCCAGCCTCAGATGATCTACCTACCTCAGCCTCGCAAAGTGCGGGGATTACTTACAGGTGTGAGCCATTGCGCCTGGCTTCTTTGGGTTTTTTTGTTTTGTTTTGTTTTGAGACAGAGTCTCGCTCTCTCGCCAAGCTGAAGTGCAAGTGATGCGATCTCGGCTCACTGCAACCTCCACCTCCTGGGTTTAAGTGATTCTCCTGCCTCGGCCTCCTAAGTAGCTGGGACTGCAGGCGCGTGCCACCATACCCAGCTAATTTCTGTATTTTTAGTAGAGACGGGGTTTTGCCGTGTTGGCCAAGATGGTCTCAATCTCTTGACCTCGTGATCCGCCTGCATAGGCTTCCCAAGGGATTACAGGCAGGAGCCAGTGCGCTCAGCTCCCTTTGTTTTTTAAAAGAGATTAAAATTGTTTCCTTAGGTCCAGATGTGTTGAAAAGTAGTCTTGTAATTTGCCCCCATCCACAGCAGATTCAGATGTAACCTGGTCTTTCTTGGAAAGATGTTCCATTCTCTCTCTCCTGCTCTCCAGGCTCCACTCCTGGTCCATGCTTCCTCTGTGGTTCTGCCCCAGGCACACTGCACTGCCCATCCTGTAAACATGCCCTTTGTCCAGCCTGTGACCACCTGTTCCATGGACACCCATCCCGTGCTCATCACCTCCGCCAGACCCTGCCTGGAGTCCTCCAGGGTACACACCTGAGCCCCAGGTGAGAGGCCTTCTCTTCTGGGTGGGAGTGAAATTTAGAGAACTTAAGATCACTTGATTATGGACTACATGCCAGGTTCTGTGCTGAAGACTGTTTAATAGAGGATAAGCAGGCAGTCAGAACCCTGAAGGAGATAATACATGTACACATCAAGCAAGTAGCAATTGCAGTAACCCAGGTTATTATGGTAATAGGTGGCTGGAACCTAATCTGAAGGGTCAGCTGAATCAATTGGCAATATTTTAAACACCTAGTGTAGGTCAGGCCATATACTAACAGTATGTACTAGGAAGAAGTGAGCTTTAAGCTGTCACTTAAATGTTGCACAGGCTACGGGTATAGGAGTGTTCGAGACAGAGACAATGTGTGCAAAGGCCAGGGACATGGGTCGTTACCCAGGAAATGGGGAATGCTCAGAGATGAGGGATCCAGAAACCAGGTGCCACTTCAGCAGGAAATGTCTGCTTTTTCATTCCAGTTTACCTGCCTCAGCCCAACCACGGCCCCAGTCGACCTCCCTGCTGGCCCTAGGAGACAGCTCTCTTTCTTCCCCTAATCCTGCAGGTGTTCGTTTGCCCTGGCACTGTGCTGCCTGTGCCATGCTAAATGAGCCTTGGGCAGTGCTCTGTGTGGCTTGTGATCGGCCCCGAGGCTGTAAGGGGTTGGGGTTGGGAACTGAGGGTCCCCATGGAACTAGAGGCCTAGAACCTGAGCTTGCACGGGGTCGGTGGGCCTGCCAGAGCTGTACCTTTGAGAATGAGGCAGCGGCTGTGTTATGTTCCATATGTGAGCGACCTCGGCTGGCCCAGCCTCCCAGCTTGGTGGTGGATTCCCGAGATGCTGGCATTTGCCTGCAACCCCTTCAGGTAACCTGTTCCTGGCCTTCCCAGCTCCTTATTGCGTGTTACCTCAGGTCATTCTCTTCTTCCCTATCCCATATGTTCCTTCAATTCCTCCCAACTCCCTGTATTTCTGTTGTGAACCTCAGGCAGCCAGTCAAAGGGATAATTCTCTCTGCCTTCCCAGCAGGGGGATACTTTGCTGGCCTCTGCCCAGACTCAAGTCTGGTACTGTATTCACTGTACCTTCTGCAACTCCAGCCCTGGCTGGGTGTGTGTTATGTGCAACCGGACAAGTAACCCCATCCCAGTACAACATGCCCCCCGGCCCCATGCCAGCTCTTTGGAAAAGGGATTCCCCAAGCCTGGGCCCCCACGACGCCTTAGTGCCCCTCTGCCCAGTTCCTGTGGAGAGCCTGAGAAGCAGCGCCAAGACAAGATGCGGGAAGAAGGCCTCCAGCTAGTGAGCATGATCCGGGTAAGGACTGGGCCTGGGTTGAGGTAGGGCTGAGCTGGTGTGGGAAAGGAGATGCCGCAGGTGGTTAATAGTTTCTATAAATCTTGTCATTGTTAGCAACAGCTGCCTCTTACTGAGGCAGTATACTGTGCACTGGTAACATGATCCATATGTCTGAGCTCATCCACTGTCACCATCTTAGTTCAGGCTGAGGGTGGGTGAAGGGTGCCCCTGCTGATGGGCCCGATGTGTGGGACTGTGCCTTAGGAAGGGGAAGCCGCAGGTGCCTGTCCAGAGGAGATCTTCTCAGCTCTGCAGTACTCAGGCACTGAGGTGCCTCTGCAGTGGTTGCGCTCAGAATTGCCCTACGTGCTGGAGATGGTGGCTGAGCTGGCTGGACAGCAGGACCCTGGGCTGGGTGCCTTTTCCTGTCAGGAGGCCCGGAAAGCCTGGCTGGATCGTCATGGCAACCTTGATGAAGCTGTGGAGGAGTGTGTGAGGACCAGGCGAAGGAAGGTATCAGCTGTGGTAGATATGGGATAGGGTTGAGAGTCTGTATCTCTCATACTCTCTCTTGCTTGCTTTCCCACTTCACTCCCTCTCACCACTCCCAACTTACAGGTGCAGGAGCTTCAGTCTCTAGGCTTTGGGCCTGATCAGGGGTCTCTCCAGGCATTGTTCCAGCATGGAGGTGATGTGTCACGGGCCCTGACTGAGCTACAGCGCCAACGCCTGGAGCCCTTCCGCCAGCGCCTCTGGGACAGTGGCCCTGAGCCCACCACCTCCTGGGATGGGCCGGACAAGCAGGTGCTGGGGGGAGGCAAGAAGCCCAAGTGTCCACCTAGAGGAGCAAGAGGGGAAAGGTCCCTGGAGTCTGACAGCCACTTCCTCCCTCCACCTGAATCACATTGCAGAGCCTGGTCAGGCGGCTTTTGGCAGTCTACACACTCCCCAGCTGGGGCCGGGCAGAGCTGGCACTGTCGCTGCTGCAGGAGACACCAAGGAACTATGAGTTGGGGGATGTGGTAGAAGCTGTGAGGCACAGCCAGGACCGGGCCTTCCTGCGCCGCTTGCTTGCCCAGGAGTGTGCTGTGTGTGGTTGGGCCCTGCCCCACAACCGGGTAAGTCCCTCCCCATGGTACCTGGTCAGAGAATTACTCTATTTTTTTGGACCCCAACCCTACCCCAGTCCCCATCTCTGATACTGTCTTCTGCTCTGCAGTTGCCTGTGTACCCCTGAAGGCTTCTGGGAGGAGGAGGGCAGGAAGAGGCAACCTCCTCCCTTTTAAAAAAAATGTTCTATTATGGAAATTTTCAAACACACAATAGTAGAAAAATTTTACTACACTGTATAACAAATTCCCACACTCCCCCACAACCCCTCCACTCCCAGTGTATTCATGACCAAGTTTCAGCAATTCAACAAACATAGTCTTTAGTCAGGGTCAACATACATAGTTTTTGTTTCACTTATATACACAGATGGTTATTTTGAAGCAAATATCAGGAATAATATAGTTTATATATAAATGCTTCAGTAAGTATCTCTAAAATGTAAAACTTTATTTTTTTTGAGAGAGACTTTCGCTCTTGTCCCCCAAGCTGGAGTGCAATGGCGCAATCTTGGCTCACTGTGACCTCCACCTCCTGGGTTTAAATGATTTTCCTGCCTCAGCCTCCCGAATAGCTGGGATTGCAGGCATGCGCCACCACACCTGGCTAGTTTTTATTTTTTATTTATTATTTATTTTTGTGAAGACGGGGTTTCACCATGTTGGTCAGGCTGGTCTTGAACTCCCGACCTCAGGTGATCCGCCCGCCTTGGCCTCCAAAGTGCTTGGATTACAGGCGTGAGCCACCACGCCCGGCCCCGGCTAGTTTTTATATTTTTAGTAGAGACAGATTTTACCGTGTTCGCCAGGCTGGTCTTAAACTCCTGACCTCAGGTGATCCCCATCTCGGCCTCCGAAAGTACTAGGGTTACAGGCGTGATCCACAGTGCCTGGCCAACTTTATTTTTCTAGAGATAGGAGTCTTGCTGTGTTGCCCAGGCTGGTCTCTAACTCCTGGCTTCAAGCAACTCTCCTGCCTCAGCCTCCCAAATATCTAGGGTTACAGGCATGAGGCATCATATGCAACAAAATTCTTCCTGAAAACATAGCTATACTACTATTGTCACACCAAAAAAAATGAACAGTAATTCTTCAATAGCAGCAAATATCCAGTTTACAGGAACTGCCCTTCTTAACTCCTGAGCCTCCACATACTCTAGGTCAGACTAGTCAGACTGGCTCTGTATATATTTTGGTTTTACTCTGTATTTTAAAATAACTGTAGAATCAGCTGGGCATGGTGGCTAACATTTGTAATCCCAGCACTTTGGGAGGCAGAGGTGGTTGAATCACCTGACGTCAAGGAGTTCAAGACCAGCCTGGCCAACATGGTAAAACCCAGTCTCAACAACAACAACAACAAAAATACAAAAATTAGCCAGGCGTGGTGGCTGGTGCCTGTAATTCCAGCTACTTGGGAAGCTGAGGCAGGAGCATCTCTTGAACCTGGGAGGCAGAGGTTGCAGTGAGCCAAGATCGTGCCATGGCACTCCAGTCTGAGAAATAGAATGAGACTCCATCTCAAAAAAAATAATAATTGTAGAATCTACAGGAAATTTCAAAAATAGTACATAGAGTCTTATGTATTTTTCACTCACCTTCACCCACTGATGACTTTTTTTTTTTGAGATAGTCTTGCTCTTTCACCCTGGTTGGAGTGCAATGGTGCAATCTCAGCTCACTGCAACCTCCACCTCCCAGGTTCAAGCAATTCTCCTGTCTTAGCCTCCCAAGTAACTGTGATTTACAGGCACCTGCGACCACACCTGGCTAATTTTTTTTTTGAGATGCAGTTTCGCTCTTGTTGCCCAGGCTGGAGTGCAATGGTGTGATCTTGGGTCACTGCAACCTCCACCTCCTGGGTTCAAGTTATTCTCCTGCCTCAGCCTCCCAAATAGCTGGGATTACAGGCATGCGCCACCACACCTTGCTAATTTTGTACTTTTAGTAGAGACAAGGTTTCTCCATTGGTCAGGCTGGTCTCGAACTCTTGACCGCAGATGATCTGCCTGCCTCGGTCTCTCAAAGTGTTGGGATTACAGGCATGAACCATCATGCCCAGCCTAATTTTTATATTTTTAGTAGAGACAAGGTTCCATGATGTTGGCCAGGCTGGTCTCAAACTCCTGGCCTCAAGTGATCCGCCCTCCTTGGCTTCCCAAGTACTAGGATTACAGGTGTGAGCCACCACCCCGGCCCCCAGTGGTGACATCTTATATAATTATAATACAATATCAAGACCGAGAAAAAGACATTGTCACAGTGTTAGCTATACTACAGATTTTATTTTTCACATGGTTGTGCCTGGGTATGTGTATGTGTGGTTCTATGCAGTTGTGTCCCACATATAGATGCATATAACCAACACCATAATCAAGATACAGATTGTTTCATCACCACAAAGCAACTCCCTCATTTACCCCTTTAGTCATACCCTTCTGTCCCTACTTTTAGTCACCTGGCAACCATGAATCTGTTCTCTACCTCTACAGTTTTGTCATTTCAAGGATGTTATTTGTATTTTTATTTTGAATGGAATGTGAATGCCTTTAGAGGCACTGTTGCCTTTACCTTAGGGGTCACCATTGTCTGTTTTCCTCCACCCAACTGTCTTCAGATGTTTTGGTTGCGTGCCTGGCCCCTGCTGGCACTTAAGGTTGTTAACCCTGCCCAGTTGTTAATTAGACCCTGATTTCTTAGTGGACACCTGGCTATTGCCTCTTCCCCAGGCTGGCAGCTGTGGCTTCTGACCCCTTCCCCTCCAACCCCTCTCCCTCCAGATGCAGGCCCTGACTTCCTGTGAGTGTACCATTTGTCCTGAGTGCTTCCGCCAGCACTTCACCATCGCCTTGAAGGAGAAGCACATCACAGACATGGTGTGCCCTGCTTGTGGCCGCCCTGACCTCACCGATGACACACAGTTGCTCAGCTACTTCTCTACCCTTGACATCCAGGTACTGCAGCCCTTAGGACTCAGGTACCCTGGGCTTTGAACAGGAACTCTCCCACCCACCACCTCTGCATCCTGTCCCCAGCTTCGAGAGAGCCTAGAGCCAGATGCCTATGCATTGTTCCATAAGAAGCTGACCGAGGGTGTGCTGATGCGGGACCCCAAGTTCTTGTGGTGTGCCCAGGTACGTGGCCTGCTCAGGGGAGCTACTATGAAGGGGCAGGAAATGGTTCCAGGTCAGGCCTCTGATAACTTTATGCCCTTGCACTTACAGTGCTCCTTTGGCTTTATATATGAGCGAGAGCAGCTGGAGGCCACTTGTCCCCAGTGTCACCAGACCTTCTGTGTGCGCTGCAAGCGCCAGGTGAGGCACATTCATTCTTTCAGAAATACTTGCTGAGCTACTGCCAGGTACTGTGTTAGACTCAGGGGAGTTTGTGTACTGGAGAGCAAAGTAGACATGAGCTCTGAGCTCTAAAGAGCTTACAGACTAGCCAGAAAGACAGGCACAAAGAGAAAGGGAAGAAAGCAGAGGGAGGGAGGGAAAGGAAAGAGGAGGAGGAAGGAAGGAAAGAAAGCCAGAGAGGAACTAATTATGCATAGGCATAAGTTCTATGAAGAAAACAAACAGGAACCTGAGATCAGGGTAACAGAATGGACATACTTAGGGTAGAGAGGTCACACAAGTCTTCTCTAAAATGGTTTAAGCTCAGGCCTAAAAGTTAAAAAGAAGCCAGCCATGCAAAGAGTATTTGGAATAGAAAGAACAACACATGGAAAGACCAGAATCAGAAAAAAGTGTATGGCTGGAGCCTGGAAAGCAAGGCGGGAGTGGCAGGTAGTCAGAAGCTAGCTGCTAGGTCTGGAGAGCCCTGGAGGCTGAGTGAGTCAGGTGCCTTCATTCTGAAATAAAACAAGGGGTGATACTATCTCATTTGTCTTTCATTTATTTATTTATTTTTAGAGACAAGGTCTCACTCTCACCCAGGCTGGGGTGCACTGGTGCAGTCACAACTCACTGCAGCCTCCAACTCCCGGTTTCAAGTGATCCCCCACCTCAGCTTCTCAAGGTACTAGGATTACAGACATGAGCCACCGTGCCCAGCCACATTTATCTTTTAAGAAGTATAATGTTTGGCCAGCACGGTGGCTCTCACTTTTAATCCCAGCACTTTGGGGGGCCATGGTGGGTGGATCACTTGAGGTCAGAAGTTCAAGACCAGCCTGCCCAATGTCGTGAAACCCTGTCTCTACTAAAAATACAAAAATTAGCTGGGCGTGGTGGCATGTGCCTGTATTCCCAGCTACTCTGCAGGCTAAGGTGGGAGAATCACTTGAACCCAGGAGGTGGAGGCTTCCTGAGCTGAGATCACACCACTGCACTCCAGCCTGGGTGACAGAGAGAGACTCCATCTCAAAAAAAAAAAAAAGTGTGATGTTTGATACCAAAAAATTATCTGCATCATGTATGAAACAAAAGTGAACCCCTGAGACTACCACCAAACAACAAAACTAGACCACCAGTACTGTGGAAGCTACCTGACTTACAGTTTTGAAGGCGTTTTGGCAGCCATGGGGAGAATTGACCATAGAGGAGCAGAAATGGGAAACAGAGATAGTGGTAACCAGGGCAAGCAATTGAGGCAAGGTCTGATGGTGGCCAGCAGTAAAGTGGTAGCAGTAGGGATGAGGGAAAAGGAGGCAGGTTGAGATGGGCTTGTGAGGTAGAAACAAGGCAAAATGAATGTGAGGTAGTATGAGAAAATGAAAGAAACAAGCATGGTCCCTCATTCTGAGATTTGAGCAAATGGTAGGTGGCAGTGACATAAACCAAGCTGGGGACCACTGGACGTCAGTGGATGGGCCAGAAAGAAGGGCCAGGGTATGGGATAGAGTTCCCATGTGAAGCCTCCTTTCCCTCCGGCAGTGGGAGGAGCAGCATCGAGGTCGGAGCTGTGAGGATTTCCAGAACTGGAAACGCATGAACGACCCAGAATACCAGGCCCAGGGCCTAGCAATGTATCTTCAGGAAAATGGCATTGGTAAGGCTGTCCCACTTGGCCTCTTTGCTCAGAAGCCTGTTACTGTCAGTAGCTCTTTTCTTGAAGGCCTTTAGTTGCAGTGGCAGCCCCAGCACTGACCTCTTGTCCTTTGCAGACTGCCCCAAATGCAAGTTCTCGTATGCCCTGGCCCGAGGAGGCTGCATGCACTTTCACTGCACCCAGTGCCGCCACCAATTCTGCAGTGGCTGCTACAATGCCTTTTATGCCAAGAATGTGAGCCCAGAGAGTTGGGGGAGGGATGGAAGGGTGGGGGGCTCCCATTGGGTTTGAGAGGCAGAGGCCATTGGAGAGTGGCCTCGGGGAAGAGAAGAGGAGGTCAGTGGGATGTAAAGCACAACTCTCTATCCCCTTACCCTTTGCTTGCTCTAGACCCTCCAATGTCTCCGTCTCCCTTCACCCTTACATCCTTCATGCAGGGGTTCCTGAGAGGCCAGGACCCCAACAGTCTCCAACTTCCTCTCTCCCATCTGGGTTTCTGTCAGAAATGTCCAGAGCCTAACTGCAGGGTGAAAAAGTCCCTGCACGGCCACCACCCTCGAGACTGCCTCTTCTACCTGCGGGACTGGACTGCTCTTCGGCTCCAGAAGCTGCTACAGGTCAGACGTGGCCAGGAGAGAAGAAGGCAGGGCCCAGGGTGGGCAAGAATGGAAAAGGCTTCATGCTAGGAAGTGCAACAGGGATTGGCATCAAAGGGAACGTAACACCCATCTGTCTCTCCTCAGGACAATAACATCATGTTTAATACAGAGCCTCCAGCTGGGGCCCGGGCAGTCCCTGGAGGTGAGTGTTAGGACAAGCCTTTGAGAGGGGGGATGATGTGCTGGGCTCCCACTCTGTGATGGGTAAAGGGGAGGCTTGGGAGTAGGGTCACTTGTTGCATGCCCTTTGGCAAGTTAATTGAGACCCCTGGCTTTGTTTCTTCCTCTGTAAAATGGGGGTAATATCCACCTTGCAGCTAAGCCATTTTACATAAGACATCTTTAAAGGACCTGGTACTTTAAAAGTACCCAGGAAGGTATTAATACTAATTTTCTTCTCCCATTCCCAAGTGATCATAATTCATTAATTAACTCAGTGGGTGTTTAGTGAGACCTGCTAGTTGCAGGGCACTGTTTTAGGTTCCATGAGGGCAACAGAAAGGTGTTACATATGGTTCTAACCTCTTTCACTTCTTACAGTGTAGACACAGGTAAGTCTACAGTCCATACCATCCTGAATGTAATTGATCTTGGAGGCTAAGCAAGGTTGGGCCTGGTTAGTACTTGGATGAGAGATTGCCTGGGAATACCAGATACTGTAGGCTTTAAATTTATTTATTTTTATTTATTTATTTTTGGCTCCCCTATTTGTACAAAGGTTTTAAATTTATTTTTTTAAAAATAGAGGCGGTCGGGCATGGTGGCTCACACCTGTCATCCTAGCACTTTGGGAGGGTGAGATGGGTAGATCACCTGAGGTCAGGAGTTCGAGACTAGCCTGGCCAACAAGGTGAAACCCCATCTCTACTAAAAATACAAAAAAAATTAGCCAGGTGTGATCTCAGCTACTTGAGAGACTGAGGCAGGAGAATCACTTGAACCCAGGAGGTGGAGGTTGCAGTGAGCTGAGATTGCACCATTGCACTCCAGCCTGGGCAACAAGAGCAAAACTCCATCTCAAAAACAAAAACACAGAGGTAGCCAGGGATTGCTCACACCTGCAATCCCAGTACTTTGGGAGGCCGAGGCAAGAGAATTACTTGAGCCCAGGAATTTGAGACCAGCCTGAACAACATAGTGAGACCCTGTCTCTATTTTTTTTTTTTAAAGGTAAGACCTTCACAGAATAAGTTAACTAGGCAAGAGATAAATAACAACCCCCGCAAAAAAACAACAACAAAAAAACTGTCTCAAGAGGGTGTGTATTTATGAGCCAAAAGCCAGCTTGGATAAAAGTAGGGACAAGTTCCCTGCCTCTGTATCAGATGGTCCCCTCTCTATCAGATGGTCTCCCACTGACGGCACCTCTAAGTACCCACCAGCAGCACTGGGAAAGTAGGAGTTGCTGTACTCAGTCCCCTCCTTGGAGGCTGCCTTCCCTGCTTTGTGGATATCCCAGTTCTGGAGCTTTGTAGTCACTGACCTCTCAACAGAAGCTCCCTTCTTCCCTCACCTTTTTAGGTGGCTGCCGAGTGATGGAGCAGAAAGAGGTTCCCAATGGGCTCAGGGACGAAGCCTGTGGCAAGGAAACTCCAGCTGGCTATGCCGGCCTGTGCCAGTGAGTGCCAGCAGGACACGGGCATGGTGTTGGGCAGTGGATAGAAGTGGTGAGGGCATGCCTAGGCAGTCAAGTGGGTCCCTGGGAGCAGTAGGTCCTGCAGTGGGTGGGAGGGAGGAGGCTTTCTGGCCAAGGGCATGGATAGATAGTAGCAGGCCATGTGGGTACAGGCAGGGGTTGTCAGTCTTGTTCATCCAAGTGTCTCAGAGCCCAGCTACATGTTAGACATACTCAGTTAATATTAGCCAACAGAACAAATATTCTGCTCCCTTTTCTCCCCAGGGCACACTACAAAGAGTATCTTGTGAGCCTCATCAATGCCCACTCACTGGACCCAGCCACCCTATATGAAGTGGAAGAGCTGGAGACGGCCACTGAGCGCTACCTACATGTACGCCCCCAGCCTTTGGCTGGAGAGGATCCCCCTGCCTACCAGGCCCGCTTATTACAGGTACAGCCTCACCTCTGACCCCACCCTACAGAAGTCACCTGGCCCAGCCTGTGTCTGAGCCCCAGACTTCCACTATCATTACCTTCTCTCTCTTTCTGCAGAAGCTGACAGAAGAGGTGCCCTTGGGACAGAGTATCCCTCGCCGGAGGAAGTAGCTGACAGCAAGGGTCCCATGAGGGTCCCATGGCCTGCTCCCTCAGGAACAGCTCCAGCACCAATAAAGAGGCATCTTACCACCCAGGCTTCTTGGCAGTCCTTCTTCCTGATGCCACCATCTAGAGGCACCAGGGAAAGAGCAGGATGAACAGAGCTTTGCTGAAAAGGGCACCCTGCTACCTAGTGCCTGACCCTCCCTGGACTCAGGACCAGGAAAGAGTTGACACCCTGGATGGTCAAGGGAGGCCCTTCCCATCCAACCATCTGGCCTGGGCTTCCTCCCTCCCTGCCTCCTTTTTTCCTTTCACTGAATTTGACTGGTATTAGAAGTCACCCAATGTGTACCAAGCAGGCATTGTGGGGGAACACAGATGCACAGGTGTACACAGCAATCCAAAGGCCCCAGGCCTGGCTCCAGGAAACTGGCCTCCCTGGGGAAGCCACAGTGTCACTCAGAGAAGGTTAGATACAAGCAAGACTATCTGAGGGAGGAAGGGGAATGAGCCAGGGTTGAGCTGACCCGGCAGAGCAGCGACAGTGGCATCCTGACAGTGAGATGTTCAGATGCTGCTGCCCTCTGGTGGCCACCAGTGCCCTGCAACTTGAGGCCACGTGATTTCTGGGAAAAAGCCGTTCCTGGAGGAGAACTGAAACTTAGGGTGGGGACTGTAGAACGGGGCGGAGAGATCAGCCGCCTAGCCAGGAGTTAAGCTGAGGTTGTCTGAGCCCTGAGACAGCCTGGACAGCAACTCAGGTAAGATCAGGTAAGGATGGGGGTCAGCCCAGGCTCTAGGGCTAGAAAGTCCAGCCAGATTGGGGGTAGGGGGTCTTAGGGACCCCTCTGTTAAACCGAGGGCTAGACAGAAGACCTGTAAGTCAGAAAGTAGGAGATTCAGCCTGAGAGTGCAACTGACAAGGGCCAGCACCCCAGATCCTCGTGGGCAAAGATCAGGAGGACCTGCTGCCGGATGGTTCAGGGAGGAAGGCTCATTGCCCCAGCCTCAGTTGACCCTGTTTATTTCCTTGCCATCTGTCCCTGCCCACTTCAGCTGCAGCTCCACCCCCACCCCAGCTTCCTGCCCCACCTAACCCTGTGGCTGGCAGGGGGGTGGGGGTCAGAGGCTAGATTGTATAGGCTGTGGGGTGGTGGGTGAAGAGCCTGATGCATCTTAGCAGAGCCTGCCTCTGCAGACAGCTCGGGAATCTAGACAGGGGCTCTAACCGGGAACAGATCACCAAAGGAATTCTTTCCTAATAAATACATTTCTGAAAAGTCCTAAAATTAAGACCACTGCCTAAGGTTTCCTTCCAGGTAGCACAGTTTCGAATGTTAATGGGGTCGTTTTTTTGTTTGTTTTTTGTTTTGTTTTGTTTTTTGGTCATTGCTAGTGATGGCAGAAAGGAAACAGTTCTGTCTCAGAGTGTTGAAATGTGTCTAGAGCTAAAAGAAGATGGATGGGATCTCTAGAGCCTGTTGCTAGAATCTAGTTCCAATGGCCAGGGTCTCAGGAGATGTTCCCTCCCAAAGTGTCAGTTTTAATGTTTCCTGCTCCTCTTATCTCCCAGGATGGCATCAGGTAGGGCACGCTGTACCCGAAAACTCCGGAACTGGGTGGTGGAGCAAGTGGAGAGTGGGCAGTTCCCTGGAGTGTGCTGGGACGATGCAGCTAAGACCATGTTCCGGATTCCCTGGAAGCATGCAGGCAAGCAGGACTTCCGGGAGGACCAGGATGCTGCCTTCTTCAAGGTGAAAGGGCCTGGAAACCACTGTTCCTCTGTGTGAGGGATTGTGTATACACTGGTATACTCACCCTCTGCACTTGTGCCTGCCTGGGTTTCAGATAAGGGACAGATTGGAGAGGAAAACCAGCTACATCATTTGCAGAGTCCAGTACACAATGAAAATGCAGAGGCCTTGTTCAAAAATTACTGGGGATTTCAAGATAGTAACACAGCATAAACCCTTCATAATGCCTTCTGAACTCAGAGCTGCACGCCCGTGAAGCCAGTCCTGTTGGAGGGGCAGCTGGAGCCTGTAACACACTGCCTCCTCTTCCCTTGCTTTCTTTCCTAGGCCTGGGCAATATTTAAGGGAAAGTATAAGGAGGGGGACACAGGAGGCCCCGCTGCCTGGAAGACTCGCCTACGCTGTGCACTCAACAAGAGTCCTGAATTTGAGGAAGTTCCTGAGAGGGGCCGCATGGATGTTGCTGAGCCCTACAAGGTGTATCGCCTGCTGCCACCAGGAACCCTCTCTGGTGAGTGTCGCCTTGCCCAACCACTCCTAGACTCAGCGGACTGGGGAGTAAGAGACCTGCGGGCCTCTACCAGGCTTCTCACAGCTCTGCCCTCTCCATGCCCTGGGGAGGCTACTACCCAGGTTTCCCTTCCTAGCCCTGCCCATCCTTCACTGCCTCAGACCTCTCCTTTACCCTCTGTCCCTGCTCAAGACCCTGACCTTCCTCTCTCCCTCAACAATTCCACAGGAGGGACTCAGAAATCACCATCAAAGCGACAGCACAGTTCTGTGGCTTCTGAGAGGAAGGAGGAAGAGAGTGCCATGCAGAACTGTACACTCGGTCCCTCTGTGCTCCAGGACTCCTTCAATAATGTGAGCAATGGAGAGGGAACTGGGCAGGCCTGAGAGCAGGACAGTAACTAGCGGGAGAGGTGGGCCAATGAAAGAAAGCATCTTGGGAGGCCAAGATGGGCGCATCATCTGAGGTCAGGAGTTCAAAACCAGCCTTGACCAACGTGGTGAAACCCCGTCTCTACTAAAAATCCAAAAATTAGCTGGTCATCGTGACATCTGCCTGTAATCCCAGCTACTCGGGAGACTGAGGCAGGAGAATCACGAACCTGGGAGGTGGAGGTTGCCATGAGCCGAGATTGCACTATTGCACTCCAGCCTGAGTGACAGAGTGAGACTCCGTCTCAAAAACAAAAAACAAAGAAACACTGTGTCTGCAGGAAGAGGAGGGAGCCAGTGGGGGAGCAGTCCATTCAGACATCGGGAGCAGCAGCAGCAGCAGCAGCAGCAACAGCCCTGAGCCACAGGAAGGTACCACCTGCCTTGCCTCTTGTGTCATCCACCATGTCACACACTCTGGCCCAAGACTCCCCAGCCCCACTCTGAATGACCAGTGCCTTTGCTTCCTTTCCAGGTATAGACACAACTGAGGCCCCCTTACAAGGGGATCAGGTGTCCCTGGAGTCTCTGCTTCCTCCAGAGCCAGGTACGTGACATTTCTAACTTTCTCCTGTGCCCTGTGTCCCTCAGGCCTTCCTCCTTTGACCCTACATGCATTATCTAGTCAGTCAGGTCTTACAGCAAACTGTGACCACGTTACCATAGCCCAAGGCACTTGTTTCTAGGTGGTGAGAATTCCACATACCTGGCCAGACTCTAAAAAGCTTGCTTCCCAAAAATACCACCCTATACACTCTCCTGGAAATCCACATTGAGACACTAATTTCTTTGGGCCAAACAGAGCCCCAGTCTCAAGGGACCTTCTTGTAAACTACAGGACCCTGGGCATTAAGCCCTGAGGCCTCATGGTGAATCACTCAGTAGTACTAGCTACTTGCCTGAGTGATGGGAAAACCTGAGATGAAGCCCCCTGGCTGGTGAGGGGAGGGGAGGTGGAGATGTTCGCCTGGGGAGGGACTACCACCAGCCTGCATGCTCCCCCAGCACCAGGTACAGCTAGACTGTTCTATCCCCAGACTACTCACTGCTGCTCACCTTCATCTACAACGGGCGCGTGGTAGGCGAGGCCCAGGTGCAAAGCCTGGACTGCCGCCTTGTGGCTGAGCCCTCAGGCTCTGAGAGCAGTATGAAGCAGGTGCTATTCCCCAAGCCTGGCCCACTGGAGCCCACGCAGCGCCTGCTGAGTCAGCTTGAGAGGGGCATCCTGGTGGCCAGCAACCCCCGAGGCCTCTTCGTGCAGCGCCTTTGCCCCATTCCCATCTCCTGGAATGCACCCCAGGCTCCACCTGGGCCAGGCCCGCATCTGCTGCCCAGCAATGAGTGTGTGGAGCTCTTCAGAACCGCCTACTTCCGCAGAGGTGAGGATGCTCTCACTGGTCACCTGAGCTCCTACCCTCTACCTCTTAGTACCCCCCGGGCCCAACTTGGTGGGTCCTGCCACCACCCTGTTTGCCAGCAGATCTTCCATGTAGCCCATGCATAGCACTCCTGCACTTGTGTGGTGCACATCCTGTGTGGCCATATGCCCAGCCTGGCAGCTAAATGGCAGCTCTCCTCCAGCCAAGACAATGGAAGAGGAGGTTCAGGTAGAGCTCAGCACAAGAGTGTCACATCTGGGGAACAATGTCACACTGAAGCATGCAGTCATTATGTGAAGGTGCACAGAAGAATTGGCACAGAGATTTTGAGCCTCATGGCCTTCTCCTACGTACACACATTTGGGAGAGCTGGCACACATCATATCTCTGGCCCTGGCTGCACCATCTCTACCGTACATACTCCAGGAATGCCCTGGGTTGCCCTTGTCTCCCATCCAGTTCCAGTTCCTACTCAATTCTAAATCTGACTGAAGAGTGGGACCACGAGTACAGGGGGTGCAGAGTGTGGGTGTTCCCAGGGCCATGGGTACCCTAGCACTGAGAGGGTGTGAGCAAGCAGCAAAGGTCTGTGCACATCTGTGTTAGCAGCCAGGGCTGCGGCCTGGGAGGACTCTAAACTCTCCCAGCAGAGAGCTTTTCAGGTTGTGCAGTGAACTGCTACTTCTAACACTTATTTGAGGCAGGGGCACCCTTTCCTATTTGCACATGGGTGAGGAGCATTTAGTTCCGAGCACTTCTCCTGACCTTGCAGCTCCTGCTCTGGCCTGGGTCTCCATGTGGACCCCCCTCCTACCTCTCTCCATCATGGGTTCCTCACTATTGCCTCCCTGCCTGTGGCCCTCTCTCTTCTCTCTTTTTGTCCTTCCAACAACCCTTGACCCTTTCTCTTTCAGACTTGGCCAGGTACTCCCAGGGCCTGGGCCCCCCACCCAAGTTCCAGGTAACACTGAATTTCTGGGAGGAGAGCTGTGGCCCCAGCCATACTCCACAGAATCTTATCACAGTGAAGGTGAGCTCAGAGCAGGGGCAGAGTAGCCTGCTAATGAGAGTGGGGGTCGTGGTGTTCCAGGAGGTGAAGGGGGTCTCCCAGTGGGGAAGGAGCTCCTGGGGGTGGTGTCTGTCCCTGATGCACTCACTAAAACGCTCTTCTCCGTCTCTTCCAATACAGATGGAGCAGGCTTTTGCCCGACACTTATTGGAGGAGACTCCAGAGCAGCAGGCAGCCATTCTGTCCCTGGTGTAGAGCCTGGGGAACCCATCTTCCACCTCACTTCTTTGTTCTGCCTGTCTCCTTTGAAATAGACTCATTCTTCACATGATTGACCTGTCCTCATGATAATTCTCAGTGGTTGTCTGTGATAGTTGTGTCCTTAAAATCCTCGCACACACTGGCTGGTGGAGAACTCAAGGCTAATATTTTGTCCTTTCTTTTATTTTTTATTATTTGAATTTTGAGATACACACCCTCTTTCATCTGTAAGGGACTGGGAATCTAAATGGTGTGAACCCAGGGGTCTTTCCCTCTTCCCCGACCTCCCAACTCTAAAGCCAAGCACTTTATATTTTCCTCTTAGTTATTCACTAAGGATTTAAAATAAAATTGTATTGAAAGAGGAATCAGTATCTGGTTTTGCTGGGAGACAGAGATGTAAACTTATGAGCAGGGCACTGGTGTTCTCTTCCTTCTGACATCTTCAGAACTCTTTCCTCTCTACTGCCCACAGGTTCTGGCTAAGATGCTGTCTGGGCCCTGTGGGTCCTGGGCCTGGCCCTCTACAGAGATACTCTCTAAGTAGCCATAATTAGGGAGAGGGTTGGGATTGGCCATCGAAAGGGCACCGAGCCTTCAGCCAGGCACTATAGCCACCAACTTCACATGGTAGTCTGGGCTCCGCAGTTCTTGCTAGAGAGCCCCAACATCGGGCCTAGGGTTAGACTAGAGGTCTAAATGAAGAGGAGACACTTGAGGGTGACCCGAAACTATTCTAGAGGCCCTGGGGCCTGAGAATAGAGGAGTCAGAAGAGTTGCTAAACCTGTACCTGCTGTTCCTGGCACCCCTTCCCCCAGCACAAATTATACTGTCACCCCAGCAGGGTACTCCCAAACTGGATTCCTTGCTCTAAGTCCCATAAAAGATACTCCGGCCTAGATTGCCATGTCCAACACGGTTTTCATGAGACTTGAGGGCTCCAAATCAACTGACACTCCCTTCCCTTTCCTCTGTGTTCATTTTACTACCAAACTGGAAGTTTTTCCTTTACAAGGCCACTTGTCACCTACTTTTTTCCAGCAAACTAGTTCCAACCCAGTCCACAGCCTTCAGCTTCTGTCTTCCCGCATATGACACCAGCTTAGCTTTCCAGACTTCCTCCTGTGATTTCACTCATCAACCCTCAATGGCTCACACACAGGATCAAATCTGGATGCCTAAGTCCTCCTAGGACCTTCCTCCTGCCTCATTTGACAAGCTTCAGTGCTGCCTTTGAGGATCCCTGCCTCCATGGACCTCCCTTCTTCTCTTCAGTCTTGTCCATCATCCTGGGAAGCCAAGCACCTATACAGGCTCTGCACTAGCAGTGAAGAAATCAGGTACTGAGTGCAGAGGTATACCAACCTTGCCGTGCTCCCAATTTGATGAAATCCCTCCTGGACCTTCTTTGTACAAGGTCTAAATTACCTCCTTGACTCCCTTTATTTTTCTTTTAATTTAAAAAAAATTGGCTGGGTACAGTGACTCATGACTGTAATCCCAGAACTTTGGGAGGCTGAGGCAGGTGGATCACTTGAGGTCAGGAGTTCGAGACTAGCCTGGCCAACATGGTGAAACACCGTCTCTACTAAAAATACAAAAAATTAGCCAGGCGTGGAGGCAGACACCTGTAATTCCAGCCACTCAAGAGCCTGAGGCAGGAGAATTGTTTGAACCCGGAAGGTGGAGGTTGCAGTAAGCTGAGATCACATCACTGCACTCCAGCCTGGGCGACAAGAGTAAAACTCCGTCTCAAAAAAAAAAAAAATTTTTTTTTTTTTTTTTTTGATCTGGGCACAGTGATATGTGCCTGTAATCCCAGCACTTTGGAAGATCAAAGTGTGAGGACTAGCCTCTTGGCTAGTTTGAGACTAGCCTGGGTGACATAGTGAGACTCTACCTCTACAAAAAATTATTCTTTTTTTTTTTTTTTTTTTTTTTTTTTTTTGAGACAGAGTCTCTGTCACTCAGACTGGAGTACAGTTGTGGTTGTGCAATCTTGGTTCACTGCTGCAACCTCCACTTTCCAGGTTCCAGTGATCCACCTCCCTCAGCCTCCCAAGTAGCTGGGATTACAGTTGCACACCACCATGCCCAGCTAATTTTTGTATTTTTAGTAGAGATGGGGTTTCACCATGTTGGCCAGGCTGGTCTCAAACTCCTGACCTCAGGTAATCCTCTCATCTCGGCCTCCCAAAGTGCTGGGATTATAGGTGTGAGTCACCATGCCTGGCCTTCCAAAATTCTTAAAAATTAGCCAGGTGAGGCCAGGCACAGTGGCTCACACCTGTAATCCTAGCACTTTGGAAGGCCGAGGTGGGTGGATCACTTGAGGTCAGCAGTTTGAGACCAGCCTGAGCAACATGGTGAAACCCCATCTCTACTAAAAATACAAAAAAAAAAAAAAAAAATTAGCTGGGTATGGTGGCGCATGCCTGTAAATCCCAGCTGCTCAGGAGGCTGAGATGAGAAAATCGCTTGAACCCGGGAGGCAGGGGTTGTGGTGAGCCAAGATTGTGCCATTGCATTCCAGCCTGGGCAACAAGAGCAGAACTCCATCTCAAAAAAAAAAAAAAAAAAAGCCATGCGTGGTGATATATGCCCATAGTCCCAGCTGGTCGACCTCCCAAAATGCTGGGATTACAGGTGTGAGCTGCCATACCTGGCCTCCTTGACTCCTTGACTTCCACTTTCTATCATACCCCACATCCAATTCATCAGCAAATCCTGTTGCTCTTCCTTCAATATGTATCCAGGGTCTGACCACTTCTCTCTGTTTCTATAAACAACACTTGGAACAAACCACCACCATCTCTCATACCTCCTCCTCTGCTTCCTTCACATCAGTTTCCACTTGTGTCTACCTTAAGCTATTCTTGACACAGTGGAGGTCCTTTTCACACATAATTCTGATCATGTTACTCCTCTGCTCAGAACCTTCTATTGGATCCCAAATCACCCAGAGTAAAAGCTCAAATCCGCATAACAACCTCTGAGGTCTTGTGATGTGACCCTCCCCTCCTCTCTCTCACCCCTTGCCATTCTTCCCCTGTCACTTTGCTCCAGGCTCCTTGAACCCACTAAACGCATTTCTACCTCAGGGTCTTTGCATTTGTTGGTTCTTTTGTCTAAATTACTCTTCCTTCAGGTAGGTACATGACTTACCCACTTTCTTCAAATTTCATCTCTTAAGAGGGGGTAAGACTTCCCTGAGTACCCTCCCTAAATAGCAGCTGTCATTACTCTATCCTCCTGTGCTGCCTCATATACTTCATAGCACTGATGACCACTTCATGTATTTCTTTTTCTTTTTTTTTTTTTTAAGACAGAATTGCCCACACTGGAGCACAGTGGTGTGATCATGGCTCACTGCAGCCTTGAATTTCTAGGCTCAATCGATCCTCCTATCTCACCCTTCCGAGTAGCTGTGACTACAGGCATGTTCCACTACACCCAGCTAATTTTTGTATTTTTGTAGAGACAGGGTTTTGCCAGTGTTACCCAGGCTGGTCTCAAACTCCCAGGCTTAAGCAATCCAGCCACCTAGGCCTCCCAAAGTGCTGGGATTGCAGGTGTGAGCCACCGTGCCCAGCCACACATTTCTATTCATTTACTTATTTATCATCTCTCCTTCCCTACCTCATGAGAATAGGAACTTCTGTTCCTTGCTGTATTCTCAGTTCCCTAGGGAGTGCTTGGCATATAATAGACATGCAATAAATACTTGTTGAACAAATGGATGAATTAATGAACAAATTATTCTATGTTCCTTGCTTTTCTCCTAAACCGGGTTTCAGGCACTGTCAGGGCAGATGCCCTTCTTCATTGTCTTTGAGCCCCAAAGGGAGCACTTATAAATACTGACAACTTTTGGGAGGTTGAGGCAGAAGGATTGCTTGTGCCCAGGAGTTTGAGGCTGCAATGAGCTATGGTCACATCACTGTACTCCAGCCTGGGTGACAGAGCGAGATCTTGTCTCTTAAAAAAAAATGAAATAAAATTGATAACTTATGTATAGTGATTGAAACAGTTTGTAAGCATCATGCAGAAACCAATTTAGCTGAGCACAATAGGATAGGGATTAGGAATACTGGAATTCAAGAACACAGAGTTCCCAAGCAGGCTTGGACAAAAGAGCTGTGTGGTCTGGGAGAAACAGTCTATACAGACTTCTGTTTCCTCATTGGTAAAGCCAGGACTTGGACTAGATCTCTAAATCCCTTTCAGCTTTCATATTTTGGTTGTAAATATAGTGCAACTGCACATTCATTTGGCAAATATTTACTGAGCTAGATGCAAGGCACTCACTGAGAAGACCCCAACCTCAAGAGCTCCCAAATTGAAGGAGACTGTAAGAAGATAGGGCAGCTCAGCTATAGTAAGAGATAAGTCTTAGGGAGAAGCATGCCCTGGAGTCAAGGCAGAGAAAGGGCATTCTAGGCCAAAGAAATGGCTGTGCAAAGGTAGGAGGCATAGGGACAAGGGTTATTTGTTATTACAACCATACAACTTAAATTTACACAAATAATTGTTTGAGAATATGGCTTTTCTAGGCTGAGAAGTATGTGCTGATTCCAACAAAGCTAAAGTCTGTTTCAGCTGGGAGAACACTGACAGCTGAGAAAGGACCACATGTGGCATGCCCATAACCTAAGTTGTTCAAGTTGAGGAAGTGACCCCAGTAAGTCCTCTTGGAGTTTCCTGTAAGATTGACTTCTTTGTCCAGGCACAGTGGCTCATGCCTGTAGGGATTATAATCCCAACACTTTGGGAGGCCCAAGGTGGGTGGATCACCTGAGGTCAGGAGTTCGAGACTGGTCTGGCCAACATGGTGAAACCCCTGTCTACTAAAAAATACAAAAATTAGCTGGTGTGCTATCGGGCACCTGTAATCCCCTCAACTTGGGAGGCTGAGGCAGGAGAATCTCTTGCACCCGGGAGGCAGAGGTTGCAGTGAGCTGAGACCATGCTCTAGCCTGTGTGACAGATTGAAACTCCATCTCAAAAAGCAAAGAAACCAGCCTGGCCAACATGGTGAAACCCTGTCTTTTCTAAAAATCCAAAAGTTAGCTGGTTGTGGTGGCGGTCACCTGTAATCCCTGCTATTTGGGAGGCCGAGACACTAGAATCGCTTGAATCTGGCTGAGATAAGGGGAAGAGGTTGCATTGAGCCGAGATCGCCGAGATAGTGCCACTGCACTCTAGCTTGGACAACAGAGACACGACTCTGTCTTAAAGAAAAAAAAAATGACTTCCTCATTGACCTGTGGCCGCTCCAAGGCCATCATCTCACATCTTTCTACCTCCGCAGCACACGACACGCCTTAGTTGGCAACGAAGTCAGAGTTTGTGGAATTTGGGGGAAGGGCGGGGTCTAACCTCAGGTCAGACGAGGTGCAAGGTACATCTTGGCACCCGGAAGAGGCCCAGCACGTTTGCCCCCGAGGTGACCCTACCTCCCCCATGAGTTGAGGCGCCCTTGTTGCCAGGCAAGCCGCGGGGATGCGCTCATTGGCCAAGGAAGGAACGCCTGTTACTAGAGGGGAGAACCAGAGCCCCATTGGTCGGGACACCTCACAATGGACCCCAGCAGCGCGCAGAGTCCTTATGATTGGTTTGCCGCCTGCCTCAGAAGACCCTGTTGCCTGGAGCTCAGGATACTTGGCGCTCCCAACCCGACCCCCGTTCCCCATTGGCCTGGCAAAAGCTGCCATCTAATGAGCAGCGAAGTGCGGGGCTCCGGAATGCAGGCTTTCCGCGGTGCGATCTAGTCCTGTGGGGGGCAGCCCGGGCAGTACCGCAGCTGCCCAAACCAGTGCAACTTGGGCCTGACATCGCTTCCAGTGCTCGAGAAACAAGGCCTGCTGTGGGGGACACTGTGCTCCCTTGGGACCTGCTCTCGATCCCGGCCCAGGCGTCCCCTCGGAGCTCCGCATCTCCAACCTGGAACACAACCGAGAAGGCTCAAGTTCGAGGTGCCCACTTGGCGTGCGGATCCACTGAGGGTGGATCCGCAGAGAGGGGTGCCCATCTCCTGCGTCTCTTAGTTATCCCGGTAATCTTGTATCGCCAATTGTTGATCGCCTCATTAACTTGGCTTTCTGGGTGCACCCACCTCTTTACCAGTCCAAATCCTGACTTCTCTCCAAAGTGTTGGGAATTCTGTGCCCTAAAGAATTCCAACTCAGATCCGAACAGGGATCTGGTGGAATCTAGGCTAAAAGGCCGGAGGGACCATGTTCTACTATCCCAATGTGCTTCAGCGCCACACCGGCTGCTTCGCCACCATCTGGTAATGGCAAGGCCCATGGGCGAGTGATGGGGGGCACTGCCCGGGATCCCAGCCTGATAGCTTCCCCTCCATCCCCATTCTCCCACCTTCCCCACCCACTTCAGGCTGGCAGCGACACGCGGCAGCCGGTTGGTGAAGCGCGAATACTTGAAGGTGAACGTGGTGAAGACCTGGTAAGGCCCAGAAAAGGGAAGGAGGGCCTGGTGCGTGGTGTGGGTTAGGGGATAGAGTGGGCAAGGCTGTGGGCTCAGTCCTGGGCGCAGCGGTGATCTGGGCGCGTTGTTCCTCAGCGAGGAAATCCTCAATTATGTGCTGGTACGAGTGCAACCCCCGCAGCCCGGCCTGCCGCGGCCCCGCTTCTCCCTCTATCTCTCAGCCCAACTTCAGATCGGTGTGATCCGCGTCTATTCTCAACAATGCCAGTACCTCGTGGGTAAGGCTGGGAACCCTCAGGTGGGGCCAGCTGAGGAACTGTCTGCTAAGCTGGCTCCCTACCTTGCCCTGTCTGCCCACAGAGGACATCCAGCACATCTTGGAGCGCATCCACCGTGCCCAGCTGCAGATCCGAATAGATATGGAGACTGAGCTGTGAGTGTCCCCTAGGCCTTTGATGGGACACCTGCTAGCTTGGCCTCAGCCTAGCTCAGCCTCAGTCCTTGACAGCCTACATTCTCTTCCAGACCCAGCTTGCTGCTTCCTAACCATCTGGCCATGATGGAGACCCTGGAAGATGCTCCAGATCCCTTTTTTGGGATGATGGCTGTGGAGCCCAGACTTCCTAGTCCTTTCGATATCCCTCAGGTAGGGCTCATTCCCCCAGACTCACAAATCGACAATGCAGAAGGGGTCGTGCTGTCCCTGTGTCACTCTGACATTGGGGTTGGGGAAGGAAGCTTGCCACAGCTGTCTCCCACAGATGGTGCAGGGGGACTGCCATGGTGGACCCATCTGGGCAAAGCACCCTATACTTACCTACTCAGGGCCAATCTGATCAGATGGTCAGGCAGCTTTTGTCCCCACTTGTCTCCACACTGTTCTGTCACGACCCCTAATCCAGGCTCTCATCTCTCTGCATTGGGTTTCCTTACCCGTATCCTCCATCTATTCCCAGTATTCCTACAGCTTAATGTCACCCCTTTCCTTGGCTCCCCATTTGAATAGTGGCTCCTGCTGCAAACAGAATACTAGCATTTAGGGCTCTCCATGCCCCAGTTTATTTTTTTATTTTGTTATTATTTTGGAGACAGGATCTTGCTCTTTGACATAGGCTGGAGTGCAGTGGCATGATCTCAGCTCACTGCAACCTCTGCCTCCCCAGTTCAAGTGATGTTCCTGCCTCAGCCTCCAGAGCGGCTGGGATTACAGGTGCGTGGCACCACACCCTGCTAACTATTTTTATTTTTTTGAGACAGGAGTCTCACTCTGTCACCCAGGCTGGAGTTCAGTGGTGTGATCTCCGCTCACCACAACCTCCGCCTCCTAGGTTCAAGCAATTCTCCTGCCTCAGTCTCCTGAGTAGCTGGGACTACAGGCACATGCCACCATGCCTGGCTAATTTTTGAATTTTAATAGAGATGGGGTTTCACCATGCTGGCCAGGCTGGTTTCGAACTCCTGACCTTGTGATCCACCTGCCTTGTCCTCCCAAAGTGCTGAGATTACAGGTGTGAGCCACTGTGACCAGCCCAATTTTTGTAGTTTTAGTATAGATGGAGTTTTGCCATATTGGCCAGGCTGGTCTCAGACTCCTGACCTCAGGTGATCCCCCGCCTTGGCCTTCCAAAGTGCTGGGATTACAGACGTGAGTCACTTCGCCCAGGCTATTGTTACTTTTTGAGACAGGGTCTCACTCTGTCACCCAGGCTGGAGTGCAGTGGTGCGATCTTGGCTCACTGCAACCTCTGTTTCCCCTGTTCAAGCAATTCTCTTGCCTCAGCCTCCTGAGTAGCTGGGATTACAGATGCCCACCACCACACCGGCTAATTTTTGTATTTTTTAGTGGAGACAGGGTTTCACCATGTTGCTCAGGCTGGTCTTGAACTCCTGACCTCAAGCGATCCATCCACCTCGGCCTCCCAAAGTGCTGGGATTAAAGGCCACCACACCTGGCACATGCCCCAGTTTAGAGCTAGTCATCCCCAGACTTCTCTCTCATTCCCCTGTGCATCTGTGGCTCCTAAACACCAGTTTGGCCCTTGTTCCTCAATGATGCCACATTCACATCTTTGCTTGTGCTGTTTCCCTAGACCATAATGGTCACTCCTCATCCTCTATGAGTCAGTTTCTACATATTCTTATAGACCTGGCTCAAATGCTACCCTTCTCTATGAAATATTTATCCCAGTCCAGCCAGAATCAAATGCAGTTTGGGAACGTAGCACTTTGCTAAGGCCTTGTTTTACCCTTTGCCTTGACTCTTGTGGGGTTATATACAACGTTGTCTGCTCACTAGACCTTAAGATCAAGAATCTTTTCTGTTCACCTCTGTCAACTATAACATTTGACAAGGATAAGGATGCACTGCTTCCTGTACAAATTGATAAGGGCTAGATAACTGGGGTGCGGGTTGGGGAGGGAGGTGAGAGCAGGAACTGAGGAAAGACTAGATGGTGGGTGAGTTTACTGCAAACTGATGTCAATGCAACAAGAATTAGGCATAAAAGGAGGTAGTGCATTGTTGAAGAAGGCTGTGAAATTGGGAAAACAGAGGGCTGAAGCTGAATCCTATATTTTGTTTGCAATCCCTCCCCAAAGATTCGACACCTCTTAGAGGCTGCGCCCCCAGAGAGAGTTGAAGAGATCCCTCCTGAAGTGCCTACAGAGCCAGGTCAGTAGAGAACCTTCTTTCTGGTGAGAGGCATAGGCAGGCCCAAGAGCTGTAGAAATGACCATTTTTGAGCTTAAGAGCCAGGCCCTGTGAAGGGCAGTTATTTATTTATATTTATTTTTTTGAGATGGTGTCTCCCTGTCACCCAGGCTGGAATGCAGTGGCACAGTCTTGGCTCACTGCAACCTCTGTCTCCTGGGTTCAAACAATTCTCCTGTCTCAGCCTCCCTAGTAACTGGGACTACAAGCATGAACTACCATGCCTGGCTAATTTTTGTGTTTTTAGTAGAGATGGGGTTTTGCCATGTTGGCCAGGCTAGTCTCGAACTCCTGACCTCAGGTGATCTGCCCGCCTTGGCCTCCCAAAGTGCTAGAATTACAGACGTGAGCTACAGCGTCTGATGAGGGGCACTTTATATATGTAGACTCATCAGTACCTTACAAGAGTCCTCTGAGGTCAGACTTCTTTTTTTTTGAGACGGAATTTTGCTCTTGTTGCCCAGGCTGGAGTGCAATGGCTTGATCTCGGTTCACTGCAACCTCTGCCTCCCTTGTTCAAAGTGATTGATTTTCTAGCCTTAGCCTCCCAAGTAGCCGAGATTACAGGCATGCGCCACCATGCCTTGCTAATTTATTGTCTTTTTTAGTCGAGATGTTTCTCCATGTTGGTCAGGCTGGTCTCAAACTCCTGACCTCAGGTGATCCACCCGCTCTGAGGTCAGATTTCTTAACTTTTTTTTTTTTTTTTAACTCTGTTGTCCGGGCTGGAGTGCAGTGGTGTACTTTAGGCTCACTGCAGTCTCCGCCTCCTGGGTTCAAGTGATTCTCCTCCCAAGTAGCTGGGATTATAGGTGTGTACCACCATGCCCAGCTTATTTTTGTATTTTTAGTAGAGATGAGTTTTTGCCATGTTGGCCAGGCTGATGTAGAACTTCTGACCTCAGGTGATCCACCCACTTCGGCCTCCCAAAGTGCTGGGATTACAGGTGTGAGCCACCATGCCTGGCTTTTTTTTTTTTTCTTCTTTTTCCCCAGGCTGGAATGCAGTGGTATGATCATAGGTCACTGCATTGACCTCCCAGGCTCCAGCAATCTACCTACCTCAGCCTCCAGTGTAGCCAGGACCACAGGAATGAGCCACCACACCTGGCTAGTTTTTAAATTTTTTTGTAGAAACAGCGTCTCACTAAGTTGCCCAGGCTGGTCTCAAACTCCTGGGCTCAAATGAGCCAAAGTCTTGGAATTACAGGTGTGAGCCACTTCGCCCAGCCTCCCCACTTTACAGATGAGGAAAGTGAGGCTCACAGTGATTAAGCAGTGTACCCAGGGTCAGGATGCCAGGGTCTAGCCTGGTGCTGATTAGAACCCAGGGTTACCTTGACTCGAGTCCATGCTTTTGGCTCACTGCATGGCTGTGGGAATTTGGAAAGAAGCAGAGAGGCTGGTGACTCCCCTGCCCCTCCAGACAGGATTCTGGTCACTATGCTTCCCCCTGAGGCCATCACGCTCCAGGAGGCAGAGCCCATACGGATGCTGCGGATTGAGGTGAGTTGTCCCCTGTACACAGGGCCTGAGGTCCAACCCCCTTGCATCTACTTCTCTCTGCCCCCATAGCCCTGCCTTTTCCAACTCCATTTCCCTATTCTCTGTCCCTACACTTGAGCACCCAGTGGCTTCCTTCAACTCGGCCCTGTGGCGTGCCTCTGTGATCCACTCTCCTGGATCCACTTGCCTTTTCAGAAATGTTATTGAGTCCCGTCCCCTTGTACTTCCTCTCTGAACAGGGTGAACGGGATATCCCAGAGGTCAGCCGCCGAGACTTGGACCTACTGATTGCAGAGGAAGATGAAGCCATCTTGCTAGAAGCCAGGCGTCTCTGGGAGCTTAGGGCCCGCCTGGCACTGGAAGGTCAGACCTCTGACATGGGCAGTCTGGGACTGGGCAATGCTTTTATTTATCCTTTTCTGTCCTCTGAACTCTATTCTCTCTCCACAGAGGCAAAGGAGGAGCCCCGGGCCCCAGAGGGTGAAATCATAGTCCCCAGGATCTCACCTCCAGCTCCTGCAGAGTAAGGGCAGGAATTCCTAGACCAGGTAGGGGGTCAGTGCTGACAAGAGTCACCTCATTTATCTTGCCCATTTTCCCTCAGGGTAGAAGAAATAGGAGAGCCACTTCCGGTCCAGGTCCTGGTCCCTGAGGAGCTGAGGCCGATAGGCTTGGAGCCGGAGGCCCTTCTCATGGGTGAGTGTCCACCATGCCCTGGGTGCTTTCCTGGGAGTACCTGGATACTGCTGCAGACAAGGGCTCTATATCCCAACTTGCTGAAGGGAGGACCCTGCAGTTTCTTGCCCTGGCATCTGCAAGCGGTAAGGGGCTTATGGGACAGAGCCACAACCTTGGGTGTTGTTGCAGAGGTGACCCCCCCAGAGGAACTTCGTCTGCCAGCCCCACCCAGCCCAGAGGTGAGTAGCATCCCTTCCTATCCTCTTCGTTTGCCCTCCCCTCCCAGGGCTGCCTCCTCAAGCCCTGGGCACTGCTAGCTTGCAGGAAGCCTTAGTGCAGATCATAAAAGATGCCCCTTTCTACACCCTGTCATATCTGGCCTGCACTTACTTCCCACATGGGAACCCTTATGCAAGGTATGAGCTGCACAAGTGCAAGACCCTGCTCAAGCCCTTTCCCCAGGTTCCTCTAGGGGCAGGGTGTGGGGCCTGTTAGCAGTCCATCAGAATGATAGGAAAAGGAGTAATGGGCAGCCTTGCCCCTACCTGCCCTCCCCACTCAGCGGATGCCCCCGGTCCCCCCACCACCTCCTCGCCGCCGCCGTCGTCGCCAGTTACTGTTCTGGGATAAGGAGACACAGATCTCCCGGGAGGAATTCCGGAAACAACTACAAACCAGAGCCCACTGCCGGGAATGTGTGAGTGCAGCCCAGGCTTTGCTAGGGGAGGGAAGGAGGCAGGGATGAACAGGGGCAGATGCAGGTGGGCCTTCTAAACTCCTCAGGTGGGTATGGGGAGGATTGGGAACTTGATGAAAAATCCCCTCCATTCCCCAGAAAATGCATGCAATGTGGGTTTGCACATACACAACTCTTCATGCTCCTTTAGTGACCCCTTTTAGTAATGAGCAGGGCAAGCAGGGTCATGAGCTCAAAAGCTGGGGCAGTCCAGAGGCCCTGGAACAACACATTGCAAAGAGACAAAGGGGCATTGAGGAGTGGCTCCTTCATAATGGGGCTTCTGACCTTCCCTCACTGCACAGCCCATGGTGCAGCCTCCTGAGAGGACCATCACAAGCCCTGCGGAGTTATTCAGAACCCCAACTCTGTGTAAGAATGGCAGGGGTTGGGCACGAAGGATCCTCAAAACCAGTTCCTCATTCCTGGTGCTCCTCATACCTCAAACCCTGTGCCTATTGCCCACTTGTCCACAGCTGGCTGGCTACCCCCTGAACTACTGGGCCTCTGGACTTCCTGTGCCCAACCACCCCCAAGAGCACTCAGGCGAGAGCTGCCCGAGGAGGCAGCTGCTGAGGAAGAAAGAAAGATTGAAGCTCCAAGTGAGATTGAGGTAACTGTACCACCTGTTTTCTGCATTGCCCCAGGGCCGGGCTCTGCCTGCCCCAGCTGGCTGCCTTCTCCTGCCACAAGAGCCAATAGCACAGGCTCACTGGCCTTGGGCCTTCTGAGGCCCAAATCCCAGAAGCTTAGCTCTGCTCCTGCCATCCACAGGTCCCGAGGGAGGCCTGGGAGCCCAGTGGTCCCCTTATGGTGTCTTCAGGTAAGCACCTAGAAAAGAGGGGCAGTGGGACCACCACCCTAACCACTGCCTCAGGAAACTGGTACCCCAACTGCTGAAGCTGTTTCATGAGTGAAGGCATATGTACGTGACATAAATGCAGACTGGTCCTCAGCTCCTCACCTGTGTGCTTTTAACAAGTCACTGCACAGCTCTGGCATCCACTTATGCCAGGTGGCCACAAGGTCCTAACGACCCCCCAAGCAGATATCCCCCAGTGCCTTTCCTCCCCCCAACAGAGCTCTCCCTGGAGGCAGCTGAAGAGGAGAAGTCCCGTATCAGCCTCATCCCACCAGAAGAACGGTGGTAAGCAGCCAGGCTTTTTGGGAACCAGGGCCAGATGGTGGAAATGGCTGCTAGGATGGGTAAGCCCCTTGTCTCTGTCAGAGCTGCCATCTTCCCTGCTCTAACTTCCATGTTCTCCTAGGGCCTTGGCTGAGATGGAGCAGCCAGAGGCTCCTGCATTGCCTATGGTGCCTGAACTCCCTGAGGTGCCTGTGGAGATGCCTTTGGTGCTACCCCCAGAGCTTGAGCTGCTCTCACTGGAAGCTGTGCACAGGTACCAGGGAGGCAGCATCTTGATGGGGGGTGGACTGAAGCTGAAGCTGAAGCTAACGGTTCTTGATCCCTACAGGGCAGTGGCACTGGAGCTGCAGGCCAACAGGGAGCCCGACTTTAGCAGCCTGGTGTCACCTCTCAGCCCCCGCAGAATGGCTGCCCGGGTCTTCTACCTGCTCCTGGGTGAGTGTGTGTGTCGTGTGTATATGGGGCAGAGACACAAACCAAAGGCCCATACGCGGACTCCCCCAACCTGCCCTCTCCTCCCCTCTTGACCAGTGCTCTCAGCGCAGCAGATTCTTCGTGTGGAACAAGAAAAGCCATATGGTCGTCTCCTGATCCAGCCGGGGCCCAGATTCCACCGAGGTTAGAGTCCATTTAAGCTGTCAGGAAACCGGCCACTTCTAGTAACTTCACTGGGCCACTTCCATGCTTCACTGGCCCATGCTTCACTGGGCCCTGCCTGCCTCATTTCTGAATGTGCATGTCTAGCCTTCTTGCTCTCAGAGCTGTTGTTCAAGCAGAAAACAAACTGCTTTTATTACAATATGATGTCATGACTCATTTGTAACAGATCCAGCCTCAGGGACAGTCCTGTAAGGCAGCAGGCAGGGCTGGTGCCAGATGGATAGGAGGTCCAGAATCTTTGGTAAGGCAGAACTGAACTGGGCTGAGAGGTGGTGGTAAGGCCTGGGCAGGCTCCTTCTCTCTGGCCTGGCTGCAGCCTGCAGTCTACGAGAGGCCCAGTACAGCCTGGAGCTCCTGAGCCTTGTCAACAGGCAGTGAGCCCAGAGCTGCTTGGAAGCTGTCAGCATGCTCTTTGGCCAGGAATGTCAGGAGCAGCAACAGTGTGGCCTTGGTGTCTGGGTGAAGAGGGAGGGGGAAAGGTCTGGGTTCCTAAAGCCTCACTGACCTAGGCCCTCTGAGCACTACCACTCCTGGCCTCCCCCAAGCCCCTGCCCATGACTTCTACCCTCACCTGGTGGGATCTTGTTGTCATCCAGAATGAGGCTGCAGATACGCAAGAGCTCGGGAGCCACATCTACAACCTGTGAGGAAAGAGTGGCTGACTCAGGGCAGTAGCCCTGGACCCCAGGTCTAGGCAGAGTGGTGGGACCAAGGAGTGGCAGAGTATCTTACCAGGGGTGGTTGTGCCTAGTACTGATTCACAGGCATCCAAGACAACTATGAACATGAGAAGGACCAATGAAACTTGGTGGTAATGTTTTTTGGAGGGGATAGGCGATATGTGACAAGATGATTAGAGTCATAACCTCAAGACCAAAACAAACCCAGACACCCGGCTGGCACAGTGGCTCACGCCTATAATCCCAGCACTCTGGGAGGCTACAGCGGCTGGATCACCTGAGGTCAGGAGTTCGAGACCAGCCTGGCCAACATGGTGAAACCCGGTCTCCACTAAAAACAAACAAAAAAAACTTAGCTAGGTGTGGTAGCTGATGCCTGTAATCCCAGCTACTTGGGAGGCTGAGGCAGGAGAATCGCTTGAATCCCGGAGGCAGAGGTTGCAGTGAGCCAAGACCATGCAACTGCACTTCAGCCTGGGTGACAGAGCGAGACTTTGACTCAAAAACCCAGACACCCAGGAGCTCCACCTACACAACAGTCTCTAAAGGTGTAAAACAAACACTCCAACATGACTCCAAACCTAGCTACTTGGTACAGGCAAAATCGATTGACTGAAACATATGGCGTGGTGGCCCAGAGGTACCCAGGGTTCCACAGAACAGTTGGAAAGAGCCCTGGCTTAGGAAACCAGCCTAGGAAAATGCAACTTCTGGTTCAGACCAAAGGGTAGAAATAGAGCTCCCTCAGGAAAAACGCTACATGGAGAGGGAAGTCCCACCTGTGCCATCATAGGACTGGCTGCCAATCCTTGCAGACAAGGTAAGCAATGGTGCAAGGAGTATCAAAGAACAGCTAAAACTGTCACCTTGCCTCAGATGCAACTGCCAGCCTGGAGCTCCCGAGCCTCATCAGCAGACAATGCCTACCACTGAGTGGAGTGGCATGCTCCCCTCTGAGGGCTGCCAGCAGCAAGGTTACCTGGTCAGGGCTGCTCTGGTACAGGAAGCTGAAGAGGCGCCCGATGGTGACCCACTCCTCCAAGTCTTCCTTCAGTGGCAGGGCGTGCAGTAGGGCAGCTAGCACCTGGACACACAAATATCTCAGGCTAACCTGCCCTGCCCTGCCCTCCACCACCCTCCTCAGCTTCCAGGCCCTGCCTGATGTCTCCCTCCCTCACCTGGGGCTCTGGTTTCCTCATGGGACTGGCCATCAGCAGGCGAGCGAGTGCCCCACAGATGTTGTCACGGACACGATCATGTCGCTCCCGCGCCAGGAGGGGAAAAAGGAGCCCCAGCAGCTTAGGGAAGTGTCTGGTCCACAGTCAAGGAATGGCCCACACACTCAGGTAGAATTTGCCCACCTGGAAGCCCTGGGGACACTCCCCCAACCCCATGTCCCTCCCCTCCTATGAGCCAAGGATACTCCTGGGCAGGGCGGCCCCCGTGCTCAGCCAGCACGCCCATCCCAAAGATGGCATTGCTTCGCACCTCAGCGTCTGCCTCTCGGGCAGTGTTCAACAACACAGGGAGCAGCCGAGACACAAACTGGGCTGAGGCGGCGCCCAGGCCCTGAATGGACTCTGCCAAGGTCCCCACTGCAAAGGACTTCTCTGCCACTGTACAGCCCTGTTTCTGATGGGGGAGGACAGAAAGGAGACGATCAGCCCCGGCCAAGGATAAAGGCTGGGGTGGGCACCAGGTGCATGAGTGGTTTAGGGCTCGAAGCCAGAGAAGGGACACTCACTGTCTTACACAGCAATAATGGCAGGAAGCCAGCAAAGAATGGGGCAAAGGAGTCTCCCCCAGCTGCGGCTGCCAGGGCAGGGATGGCCTCGCCAGCATGCTCCAGCAACATGGCGTCGTATTCAGCCTGCGGAGACAGGTCAGGGGCTGGAGCACCAGGACCAGCTCAGTGACTGCAGACCTCCCTACCATGCTCTGCCACCAGCTGCAGGGGTCCCTGGGGCTGACCCCTCATGAGGGCTGGTGTTTCCATAGCCCAGCTTCTTCCCCTGGCTCTCCTGCTCCTATTGCTCCAAGCACACCCCAGTCCACACTGCTCTCCTTCCCTGAACTCCCACTGGCATAGTGGGATCAGAGTTTTGTCCCTCTGGCCATTACCAATCTTTTAGTGGCCCTGGCTCTCCCAGTCCAAGCCCGAAGACACTGTCCACCCCTGTCCCTATGGAAACTCCACAGACTGCCTGGTCCCAGTTTTCATCCCTCGCTCTCACCTGATCCTCTTCCTCTTCCTCGTCAGTATCCTGACAGGCTGTCTACAAGAAGAAGTAGCTCAACTTAGCCAGAGCTTTCATGCTCCTTCCCTTTTTATGAAGGTCTGGGGGTGGACTTGTAGCCAGTCCCAACCTGGGCCCAGCACCTCTCCTTCCCGAAGCCCACCTGCCCTGCTCACCTTCCTCTGCAGCACGGCCTTGAGCATGCTACAGAGCTCAGCAAGGCGCCCAGGGGGCTGCAGTGCGAGGGTCCCACAGCTGCGGAGCACCCCCGTCAGGGCCTCCAGCACAGCCATCACCACCAGGCGCTCCCGCTCCCCGTTCACTGCCTGCATGTAAGATGGCACCACTCGGGCCAGGGCGGCCTGCAAAGCTGGGGACATTACTGGCTGAAGCCCCTGTCAGGCCCTGTCCCTCCCTGAGAACCCCCAGCCTGGCCCAGCCTCTCTTTCTCACCAGCAGTGTTGGGTTCTGAGGGGCAGCTTTGACAGGCCTTGTGCAGTGCACAGCAAAACTGACCCAGCGCCTCATGGGCTGCCTTCCGCACATTCAGGTGAGGGCACTGCAGGATGAGGAGGGGCGGGATGTGCCTACTGTGTGCACTGTGAACACAGAGTGAGAACCCCACCCACCAGCCCACTCACCTCCAGCAGTTTAAAGACTTCTTCAAAGACACTTTCCATGTACGGAAGGAAGGCTACACTACAGAGAAAGACACAGCCGTGGGTAAGGGGCTCCCAGGCAGGGTTTTCAGTGCCAGGGAAGGGCAAATGCTCACCTGGTGTTCACAGAGATCTCCCCCAGGGCAGCACAGGCGTCTTCCTTCTCATCAAAGAAGGCGTTCTCTATGCTGTACCTACAGTATGATGGGGAGGGAGTGGTGATCAGGCACTAAGCCCTTGTCTAAAACCAAAGTCTAAATTCCTGACCATAAAAGCACCCCTCTGCACCCTGAGATCTCTGAGTCATCCTCTTCTTCCACATTCTCATCCATGAGCTCCTCCTCTTGTTCCCCATCACTCTCATCGTCAAACAGAAGGAAGGAGCTGCTCCCATCATACTGAGGCTGGAGTGGAGGCACGACAAGGACTTGGGCTCAGTGGGGCCCAGGAGACAAATCCCATCGCAGGGTTGGCCTGGCCCAGCCCACCCACCGTCTGCTCACCACAATGCCCTCGGTGGAACGCAGTGATAACAGCATGAGCATGGTGATCTGTTCCAAGTGGGGTGCCAGGCCCTCACCCATCAAACCTGATAAGGCCGCAAATAGGCTGTACCTGGTCAAAGCAGGCAGAAGAAACTGTATGGTCCTGCTTGCTACAGCCAGACAGGATGAGGGAGCCCAGGAATACCTGGCTATGGTCCAAACCAGATGACTAGAGTCTAGGGTGGGGAATCCAGTGGGTTCAGTGGGCAAACAGGAGAGGTGGGGACACAGGGGCAAGAGCAGGGTGAGGGGTCACTCACGTGCAGCGCCGCAAGTCAGGGTCGTCTACCTGGTCGCAGAGGCCCAGACCCAGCTGGCAGCATTCCTCAGCCAGTGGCCTCATGGGCTCCCCCACTGCTCGTGCCAGCACCCCCAGTGTCTCTGTCAGGGCAAGGGCTCCATTAGCACCCAGGCTGTGGAGGTGGGCTATGGGACATGTGGTAACTATGAGGAATTCAGAAATCCCACCCCACCCCTTGGTACATCGTGAAGAATACCTCCTTTCGTGAGAAGGAAGACACCTGTGCTCCCGTGGGGGCAATCTCTGTGAACACCAGGTGAACATCAGCCTTTAGCTGGCACTGGGACCGCTACCTGGGAGCCTCTTACTCACCCAGGCTCTGGATCTGCACAGGCTGAAGGTCCTCACGGCCTGTCAACAGGAATTCCCGCAGGTGCTCCATGATGGCGGGGAAGTAGGGCAGCAGCGAGGCCTGGGCAGCCGTGGCTGCAGGATGGAGGGACAGAATCAGAGTTGGAGAGGGCAAGAACCACCTGCCACAGGGCTTTGGGTGAATCCCTGCCTCCTGCCTCTCTCCTCACCAATAGCTCCCAGGGTGCTCACAGCCAGCTCCTTGGCCCGGGGACTGCTGGGGTTCCTCAAGGGATGCAGCATGCATTCCATAAGCTCCGGAAGGTAGGGCTGCACTTTGGGGCCTGTGGGAAAGGATGCTCCTCTACCAACCAACCCAGGTCTCCTACCTGCTGCACACCCACCTCCCTCCAGGTGGGAACCTCTTTGTGGTGCCATCACACCCTTCCCCCCACAGGCAGCAATTCAGGGAGATGCACATCCTGTACATTCAGCCAAAGTCGCAGCCTCATCCCCCTCCCCCGAGCTCCCCACTGCCATCACTACCCAGGTTCTCTACGAAATTCTCCAGGGCATAGCAGGCCTTGGCTAGATGGTGAGTGTGTCCAAGAGGCACCGACTTCAGGTAGGCGAGCAGCAGCGGCATCACTTCCCTTGAATAACTGCTGATATGGGGCTGGAGGAAGGAGCAAGCAGGGCCTGAGTCAGGTTCACCTGCAGGGCACACACTGGAGTGCCAATGGCAGGAGGAATGCTGGAAGAGATGAAAGGTGAGGGGAAGGAGACACTCAAGTGGTGGTTCCCACACTCAGCCTGGCTCACCTGTAGGTTTTCTGAGAACTGGCCCAGGGCAAACAGCGCAGCATTGTGTACAACTTGCGAGGGGTCCTCCAAGCCCTTACACACGATCTGCAGCAGTGGGGGCAGTAGTCTGGATGGGGCAGGACGAGAGGACACAAGCTGAGGAGCTACACCTAAGAGCCCTAGGCTCACCTGTTCTCTTCATTTCTCCTGGAAAAACCAAGGCTTTTCCTGTCACAAGAGGGTGGGCAGTAGCCCCTGGTCCCTATAGCTGGGAAGCCCTGTCAATTATCTTCCAAGCCAGGACACTTTTGAGAATGGGAGGAAATGCTGTTGATAAATAAGCTTGAACAGCAAGCGTAAACCAGTACAGCCATGGTCCTCCCTGTGGGCAACCCTCACCCTGGGACAGGGGAACAGATACCTCTGTCTGATGTGGTCACCAGCTCCATCAGACAGCACAGCCAGCACCAGGAGTCCAGCCTTGCGCTGGTATGGGCTCTCGCTCCGCAAGGCCTCTTCTAGCATGGGCATCTAGGGAAGCATGTGGCACTCTCCTGAAACCCCAGCAAGAGCCTGCCCAATCCTGTGGCAATAGGCCTTCACACCTCCCAGGATCTAAACGTCCTTGGCCTCAGGGGACTAGGCACACCCTCCAGAAGGTGTGTCCCCCGTTCTGGTAGGGACACCAGAAGGACAGAGCCACACTTACCAACTGGGGACAGAGCTTCTCGGGGGGCAGGTGTAGTGCCAGCATGTCCACAACCTGAGATGGGATGGGGAGACTTACTTTGTTCGACTCCATCTCTGCCTCACCAACCTCCCACAGCCACCTAACACCTATCCCCCCGTCCTGCCCCACATCTCACCTGTATGGCAAAATGCTTGGGAGTCTCCCCCATCAGCTCAATCTCCAACTCTTCCTCTTCTGAATCCTGGTCTTCGGGATCCAGCTGGCCTGGTGGGGGCTCAGCAGCCATAATGGGGAAAAGAGTGTGTAGCAAGGGTGGCAGGAGATGATTCTTTAGTAAGGCCTTGATGGAGAAGGTACAACAGTGTCCCTAAGAATCTGCTCCCAGGATAGACTCACATTAAAAATTCCAGTCTTGCCCAGTCACGGTGGCTCATGCCTGTAATCCTAGCATTTTGGGGGTCCAAGGCAGGCAGATCACCTAAGGCTGGGAGTTGAAGACCAGCCTGACCAACAGGGAGAAACCCCGTCTCTACTAAAAATACAAAATTCGGTAGGTGTGGTGGTACACACCTGTAATCCCAGCTACTAGGAGGCTGAAGCAGGAGAATCACTTGAACCCAGGAGGCAGAGGTTGCAGTGAGCTGAGATGGTGCCATTGCACTCCAGACTGGGCAATAAGAGCAAAACTCTATCTCAAAATAAAAAGTCTTCCAGGCCATAGGGGTCTGACAGAAGATTCCCAACCTCCCAGGCAGGAGTTGGGGTGAGGCCAGGGCAAGGCTTGAACCCCCACAGTACTTTAGATACCCTGAGATGGACAGAAAGCCCCCAAAGTGAGATTAAGGGTGGAGATAGAGGGGTGGTGATGTGTCAATGGGCACTCACCTTGCTTTTGACTTTGACCAAGAAAGTGAGGGAGCAAAGGATACGTACGCGTATCGCATTGCCCAGGACCACATTTCTAGCCACCTGTCCAGAGAATAATAAGAATCAGACAAAGGCAAGGAAAGTCCCAGCAGGGCACGTAACAGGGCCCATGTCCATTCCAGGCTCACCTCCAGGCAGAATGTGAGGACCTCAGAGAGGTAGGGAGTGATGATGGGTACCTCCGACTCCAACAGTTCATCCAAAGCCTCAAGAGCCTCACAAGCCTTTGCCTGACAGACAAAACAAGGCACAGGGTTACCATGCTTTTCTTCAGTGGGCCCTGCTGGACACTTCCGTACTCTCCTTCCAACAGAGCTCCTGCCCACCTGTCCTCACCTCATCTATGGGGATCAGGGTCTGCACGGCCACAATCAGCTTAGGCACCAACATCCGAGCGAGAGGCTGAGGGACACATCACAGAGAGCATGATGCAGCCTAATCCTATACCCCAGCAGCTGGCAGCTTCCTCATAGCCTGAATTGTGAGGAGGAGCCCAGGAACAACAGCCAGGCCCACCTACAGCATCCCCCCTCGACTGTCAGGAAGGGCCACAGGCAGGTAAAGAATCCAAAGCAGCTTTGTAGTGTGTGTGTGTGTGTGTGTGTGTGTGTGTGTGTGTGTGTGTGTGTGTGTGTGTGTGTGTGTGTGTGTGTGTGTGTGTGTGTGTCTGTGTGTGTGTGTGTGTGTGTGTCTGTGTCTGTGTCTGTGTGTCAGGAAGGGCCAGAGGCAGGTAAAGAATCCAAAGCAGTAGTGTGTGTGTGTGTGTGTGTGTTTTGAGACAGGGTCTCGTTCTGTTGCCAAGCTGGAGTGCAGAGTTGCAATCTCGGCTCACATAACCGCCGTCTCCCTGGTTCAAGTGATTCTCCTGCCTCAGCCTACCGAGCAGCTGGGACTATAGGCGCACACCACCACGCGTGGCTAAACTGTACTTTTAGTAGAGACAGGGTTTCACCATGTTAGCCAGGATGGTCTCAATCTCTTGACCTCGTGATCTGCCTGCCTTGGCCTCCGAAAGTGCTGAGATTACAGGCACGAGCCACCATGTCTGGCACAGCTCTGTAACTTTTAAGGGTGAGGACATGAAGGCCTAAGGAAAGGGAGTCAGTGATATGAGTGGGCCCACATCTCACCACGTCTTCGGTGCTGAAGTGGGGGGCCATGGTGGTCAGAGTGCGTAGGGAGTAGAAGAGCAGCCCAGGAGAGCCCACCTCACCAAGAGTCTCATTCAGAAGCCGAAGAAGCTCCCGGTGGTGGGGCTGGAAGGCCTCAGGCCGGGAGGTCACCACCACACTCAGCAGCAAAAGCCCCATCTGTCCAAGAGAAGATGGGAGGGTGAGCTTACGTGGTCTATCTGGCCTCTTGGGCCATCCCTCCTCCTGCCAACTATGTGATAGTTACCTCTCTCTCTGGGCTGTGAGGGCTGTTGGTACTGTGCTGAAGAAGCTGCAAAAGCTGAGGCCAGGCCTCCAGGCCTTCCTTTCGAAAAATGGTGGCTGAAAGCTGGGCCAAGCTGAGGCTCACACAGTGCCTGCAAACAGGAAGAGATCTCCTCCAGTCACCCTCCAATGCCTTCCTTTTGAGTGGCCAGGCTCACTGGGGCAGCCAGGAGAGAAACTTTCAGGAGGGGTGGGCACAGGGTCTTTGCCACGTTGGGACACGTGAGATAGCAGCTCAGAGGGAGCCCAGCAGCACTGCGGGCATGTAATCTGGTAAGTTCAGTCTTAGCCTGAATTTCAGTCTCATTCTTCTGACTTTGATTTGCCAGATCATCATCACCCTTTCTCAAGAACTTTAGTCTTCAAAACAGCCTTAAAATCTTCACCTTGGGTCTAGAACGGAAGTCCCTGCCCCCCAAATCCCAGCCTGCAGCTGAAGGGGAAGTCAGAAACCCAAAGAAGGTCGAGATCCCGAGAGAAGGGAGTAGGTACTCACTCTGTTTCCCTCTGCAGGGCCGTCAAGATTAGGGACTTGAGGCTAGAACACAGGTGGCAGGTGTTTGGTACCCGGCCTGCCCAAGAAAAGCTTCCACCTGGCCCTGCCCCGCCCCGCCCCAGGCCCAGCCCACCTCTCCCGCTGCTCCGCCGCCATCCGTCGCCAGCGGGTGTTCAGTCGTCTGCGGGTCAGCACCGCCGCAAACTGGCGGATCTAGGACGAGGAAGTAGGCATGTGGGGGTCCGGGCAGGAAGGTGCTGAGGGGACCGCACGGGGCATTTACTGGGGCTTGGCCGGTGCAGGGGTCTCACCTGGGGGTCGGCTGCCGAGGCTAGCAGTTCGCAGAGAGCCGGCAAGGCGGCGGGGGCCCGCAGAGCGATGTGGAGCTGTTCCGTGGCCTACGGGAAAGCTAGGGGTGAGAGTCGGGCCTTTCCCGTAACCTCCCACTCGTCCTGGTACGGTTATGCCTGCTCCATACCCGACGAATGCGCTCGGTGTCCGGCAACAGCAGTTCCCGTAGGAGCTGCTCCAGACCGGTGGGCTCCATGGCAGCAGCTGAGCCGCCGCTATTGGGCTGAAAGGGGGAAGGGGAGGGACAGCACGTGGAGGCTGACACCCACTTCCGGCGGAAAGGGCGTTGCCGCACGCCCCGCAGGTCGCCAAGGTGATTCAATTCACTTCCCACAAAAAGGTCCGGCTCCTCCACTTCCGTTAGGCTGAGCACCAGGGCTGAGTCGCGGAAACCGGGCTCTGGCAATGTAGGTTCCCAACGCTGAGAGTTCCGAAGCTGGGCTGGAGAACTCGAGATTCGGGTATTCAGTGGCCAGCTCGGCTTTCTAAAGGACCGTGCCCTTAACAGCAGAGCTCGAGTTCCTATATCCAGACCAAAACCTCCAACTACATGATCCTTTTTCTTAATAAATTTTATTTTGATAATTGTAAAAAGAAAAATCAGGACCAAAACTAAAGGCAACTTTAAAAGTTCAAATATATACTCCTTAATATAATAGAGATTTATAATTTCCAGGCCTTCTCTGGGGGAGGAAGGCCCAAAGGGCAAAGGGGAAGGCAACAATGCCATCACACAATTCAGTCACTCAATCAAAAGAGAAACTGGTAGGACAGCTCAACGGGGCGTGAAGAAAGGGAGAGAACAGCAGTAGTTCTGCCATCCAAAACTCAGTCCATCTTGAGGTTAACATAGATATAACGGATGAACTTTAAGGAAGAAAAAAAGGAGATGGTGCCCAGCATAAGGAAGAAGACGTAACCAGTGAGTAAGGAGTAGCCAAAGAACTCTACTGTCTGTACTGCCCCAGACATGTTGGAGCGCCGGGCATAATAGAAAACTGAGTAGAGGAAGATGAAGAGGCCGGTGGAGCCAACACTCAGCACAGATCGCCACCACCAGCGGTAATCCTCCCCAGATAACTGGAAGTAGGTGAGTGCAATGGAGATGCAAGCCCCCACACTCAGCAGGATGGCGAAGACAAAGAAGAGGATGCCGTACAAAGTGTACTGCTCCCGACCCCATACTGTGGCAAAGATGTAGTACAGCTCCACAGAGATGGCACTGTGAAGAAAAGAGATGATACACAGCATTAAAGGGCTGTGCACTGTCAGCACAGTGGCTGGGCCAAAATCCAGCCCCCACCCTCTCCCATGTTGCTGGGTCATTGTGAAAAGTGAGTTCACTCCACTCTCTGCCCCAGAAACTCCTGGCTTCATGGGGATTTTTTGCCTATAATTAGCTGCTCTCACTTCAAGAGTATCTTCCCTGATAGGTTAAGGGCAGGGATCTTGTCCATTTTACTTTCCACTTCATTCTCTGCCTGGCAGAAAGAGGTATTCAACAAACTAAATAAGTAATCAAATAGGCTTTAAGCCTCACATGATGGCCATAGACACTAAGGTTGGAAACCAGGAAGGTGAAGGGGGAGATGTCTCCAGAGAGCTTTATAAGTGAGACACTCTCATATCTGAACTGATTCAAGCTCAGTCCTGCTTGGGGATAGGAGGAACCATTTAATGATCTCTGAATGGCACTGCTGAACAATGCATTATCACCGAAGTTGGGTTAGGGTACTGGATGAATAGGGACAGGAAAAGGTGAGGTCAGGAACCTGAGAGTGATAGTATTGGAATAAAGGGAGGATACCTGAAAGGCAGGAAGCCTCCAACAGTCATGTGGATGACAGTAGATTTGTACCAGGGCTGGGGTGGGATCTCCCGGGCGATGTTCTTGGTGCGACAGGGTGCATCAAAGGGGCTGGCGTTGTTCTTCCCGAAGATGCCTCCAATGACAGTGAGGGGAAAGCCCACCAGCAGCCAAACCGTCAGAAGCAGCAGGATGGTTGTGGCTGGCAGAGCCTGTGTCGAACCATTGGCCCAATGCACTGAGTTGACCACACTCCACGTCAGGAAGAAAGGCACTGCAGGGATGGGCCCCCGGAGGGAGGGTCAACACTAGGAGCTAAATCTCTAAGGGCACCCACTTACATCCAGGACCAAAAGGGGAGGGGGGTGAAGCAGCCTGCCACTCTAACAGCAGACTTATGCTCCCGGATGTCCCTGCAGAGTCGAGTGCCTTCACATTTACCCTTTCAGATCCCATTATTCTTTGCTCTTTATCTTACCAACACTACCCCCAACTCTGTGTCATTAAGGATCAAGGTAGCTACTACATAATCTGGGAGTATTACAAATCCACCTGCCTCCTGAGGCCCATCTTGCCCTGGAGTTGGTAATTCCTCGCATAAGACATTCCTTTGGATTAAGGCCCTGTTTTCAGAAAGCCTTGGTTCACATATAAATGTAATGGGATATAAATCAGACACACAGGATTGGGAACAAGAAGGGTTCAGAACAGAGACTACTACTGTCTTTGAAAGGGCAATCCGGTGTGAAAGCCTAGAGTGGGCCTGCTTTCAAAATAACAATTCAGGGGTATTATTTTAGTGTAGTGGGTGAGAATACAAGTCAGACTGCTTGGGTCTGAAACCTGCTTCATTACTTTTTAGGAGTGTAATCTCAGACAAGTTACTTAAGCAGCCTTTAGTTCAGTTTCCTCATCTGTGCAATGGAAATATTACCTACTTCACACAGGTATTGCTGAGTACTTACCACACTGCCTAGGACATTTTAAGGGCTTAATAATTTTAAACTATTCAAAAGGAATGCATTCTTGTCTTTGGTTTTCTTGTTTCTTTTACAATATTCCTTCTCTTCAAGCCTCACCCTGACTCTATCCCAAGTTCTATGATGTGTTCTTTTTTTTTTTTTTGACAGTCTCACTCTGTCACCCCAGCTAGAGTAAAGTGGTGCAATCACGGCTTACTGCAGCCTCACCCTCCCAGGCTCCCCAGGCTCAAGCAATCCTCCTGCCTCAGCCTCCCGAGTAGCTGGAATTACAGGTGTGAACCACCATTCCTGGCTAATTTTGTATTTATTATGAAGAGTGGATTTCACTGTGTTGCCTAGGCTTGTCCCAAACTTTTGGGCTCAAGTGATCCTCCAGCCTCGTTCTCCCAAAGTGCTAGGATTATAGGTGTGAGCCACTGTGCCCAGCCACAATGTGTTCTTAATTCCTAAGTCCAGAAAGGCCCATCAGGGAAAGGGAAGTCCTCACCAGAGAAGAGACTGGTGGTGAGAATGATGTTCCACACCCAACGCTCGCCTCCGATCTGCCGGTAGAAGTGGCTGGACACGTAGCCAGAGATGCAGCAGGTCAGGGCATACAACAAGATGGCTGCCGAGTTAATGGCCCCATGACGGTGCACATTGAACATGCCCAGCAGTGCCATGACAATAATGCCTGCAGGACGGTAGTGGAAAGCCCATGTTAGGCCTCACCTGTCTCTCTCCTAGCAATTTCAGAGAAATAAGCCCCCCTTCTCCCAGACTAAGGGCCTCCAGCAAAACAATCTCCCCCAATTTTGTGATCCAGAAAATCTACAACAGAATACACGCATCCTTGCTAGAGCCACCCTATCCCTTAGGTCTGCCCCTCTGGATAGAAGAGAAGATCCACAGACCTTTTCTGAACAAACTCCCTACCTAGTTCTAGCCCATAAGAGAAATCCCCAATTCATTGTTATCACCTCACCAGTGCCAAGGGCCAGGAACTGGGCACCCACGCCAAGCACAGCACAGAGCAGACCACGGTATGGGGGGAAGCGGAAGACATCTGTATGGATAATTTTCCAGCCATTGTCACCCTGGTCAAAGTCATCACCAGAACCTGCAGAGGTAGTCTCCTCATCTAAGTTGTACCGAGCCAGGTCATTCCGAAGCACACGCATTAGAATGACAGCCACAAAACCCACCAGTAAAAACACAAGCACCATGGAGTTGATGATGGACAACCAGTGGATTTCCAGTGTTCGAGGAAAGAAACCACCATCATCACCACGGCGCCTGTCACTCCGACGCTCCACTGAAGTCTCAGACCAGCGCACGCTATAAGTGTGGGTAAGGCCTAGGAACTCATCAGGTCGTAACCCATCCAAGCTGTGGGGCTTGACGTCCCGCACTGAAACATTGGCAAATATAATTCGGTCTCCATGGAATTCTAGGTGAAAGTCCAAATGAGTCCAGAGTCCTATCTTGTGGCTGTGTGGCAGGAAGCCGCTCTCCTCCATGTAGCCCACAAAGCCCCGGATTGGCAAGTCATCTACCACAAATTCAAAGTAGTACAGTTCTTCGATGGCCTGGCGCAGCTGCTCCACCTATAAAGAGCAAGTCAGGAGTTGGTCACACAAGACTTCCCCAGGCACAGAATTAGAGCAAAGTTTCTCACCTTCAGCACTACTGATATTTTGGGGTAGATAATTCCTTCCCTCCCCCACCACCCCATACGGTGTCTTGCTCTGTCACAAAGGCTGGAGTGCAGTGGTGCGATCTTGGCTCACTGCAACCTCCACCTCCCGGGTTCCAGCAATTCTCCTGCCTCAGCCTCCCAAGTAGCTGGGATTACAGGCACCCACCACTACATCCAGCTAATTTTTGTATTTTTAGTAGAGAGAGAGTTTCACCATGTTGGCCAGGCTGGCTCAAACTCCTGACCTCATGATCCGCCTGCCTTGGCCTCCCAAAGTGCTGGGATTACAGGCATGAGCCACAGCACCCGGCCTGGGGTAGATAATTCTTTGTCATAGTGGGGCTGTCCTGTGCACTGCAGGATGTAGCCTTCCTGGCCTCTTCCCACTACATGCCAGTAGCACCCCCCAGTAGTAACAATAAAAAGTGTCTCCATATAGGCTAGTAAGCAGAAAATTATAAAAAAGAAAGGAAATAAATAAATGTCTCCAGACATTGCTAAATCTCCCTTGGGGGACAAAACTGTTCCCTTGAGAATCACTGGGTTAGACTCTAGAATGTTGAGGTCCTCCATAAAAGGGCAAGTATGACTTGACAGGGTTAAGGCCTAGAAAAAGAAGAGTGGTGCGGTGTAAGGAGGTCTGGAGTGGACTAAGAAGTACCAGGATTCACTAAAGAAAAAGCATGACAGGGAAGGCTAGGTAGAGACTACAGGAGACAGTTTAAGAAACAGCCAAGGCGTGGTGGCTCACGCCTGTAATTCAAGCACTTTGGAGGCCAAGGCGGGTGGATCACCTGAGGTCAGGAGTTCAAGACCAGCCTGACCAACATAGTGAAAACCCATCTTTATATTAAAAAAAGAAAAACAAACAAAAAACAGCCAAGAGGTAGGTATGGAAGGCAACAGAACTATGTAGGACTGATATTTGAGACCTTATGGCCAACAGAAGCTTGCAGTAAGAAATCCTGGGCTCTGATATGAGTTCTGCAGTTCACTATCCATGTAATCTTGAAAAAAGTCACTTCTGAGCAAGTACTTATCTTAGTCAACTTAATTAGAATAGCATCACCTGCCCGGCCTGCCACACTGAGTTGTATTGTAGTTGGAATCAAATCAGGCAGTTTCCATCAAGGCGCCCTGAACCATAAATGTAAGGCACTGTTAGTCTCTGGGAAGGAGGGCTATGGGATAGCCAATGTGGAGAGGCTGACCTGTGCAGAACTGAGCTGCATATGGCACAGAATTCTCTTCTCCACGTTTTCCCGAAAGTGGATCTCATACAAAGACTCAGCCATCCGGTCCCCATCCAGCACTTCACCCAGGCTAAGGCTTTTGTGACGTATCTTCTCAGGGCAGCAGACTGGAAGCTGATAGTAGTGGTAAGTTTCCTGAGGGTTATGGTAGGGTCCCACTTTGTTGACATATAGTATAACAGGGTCGCCGGCCTTGTAGTGTGTCACGCCTTCCACCCCTGGCCCATGGCCTGTGCCCAGCAACAGTATCAGGATTGGCAACCACTGGCAGCTCCAACTTCGAGGGTTCCCTACGACTGTCATTCTTAAGGCAGTGGAACCTGTTTGAGGAAATCCTACAGTTATAGAAACCAGGGAGGTTACAGAAACCCAGTTCAGGTGCCTCGAACTGAGGTCCTCTGGCTCCACTTGCCCCCACTGGCCCCCTGCCCCACCCAACCCCACCCCCCTTCTCTCTATCCCAAAGACCCGGCTCCACCTCTGCTCTCATTCTCCCAACCTGGGCTCCCCCTCACAGCCCGTCTGGCCCGGGGCCTCTACTACGCACCCTGGCCCGTTTCCATGGCAACGCCGCGCGGTCTCGCACCTCGGGTCCCTTCCCGCCACAGCCCCGGGGTCCTCACCGCACGGGAAGGGCTGACCGAGGCGGCGCCAGCGGCCTCCGCGGCCCCGTAGCTGCCCTTGGGCTCCTGCCGGGGTCTCCCCCAGAGCCGTGCGGTAGCGGCGGGTTGAAGAGGACCTGCCGACCGACCTCCACGGGGTTGCCCGCCGCTGCGCCTGACGGCGGCGGCTGCGGCTGCACGGCGCTGGACACCGCGCTGGCTTACTCAAGGACTCCTCGCTGCGCCTTCTCCAGCTGGAGGTCCGGCCCAGCTCCGGGGACCCCGTGAGGCTCGGCTCGCCCCGCCCGTCCTCGGCGAGGCGGGGGTCCTCCCGGCGATCAGCAGCGCGGCCCAGGACACGTCAGTCTTACCACTTCCGCCCTCTCCGGCGGGGACCTCAGCCTGGCGGAAAGTTCCTGGCCTGGACCCTAGAGGGCCCTGGCTGCTGCGGCCCCTGAGGACTCTTCGCGACGGCTTCCCGGGGAGGGGGCTGAGGCCTGGCGGCGAGGACGCTGATGCCCCTTTAGGATAAGAGTGGCCGCTAGGCCACTTGCTGGTTCCTGGAAAGATTTGTGGCTGGAGAGCTCTTAGCCAGGAGGCTCGCGCTGGCCGAGGCCCGAGAGCTGTGCCCGCGGCACTAGCCTAGCGAGGGCTGGGGAGATGGATGGAGCAGGGGCGGCGGCTCAGGTCGAAGTACTTGTGGGCTTCAGCTCAGGCGGAAGCACCGGCTGCCGAGGCCGAGCCCTGAGAGGCTGTTCGTGGTCCCCCAACCGAGTTAGTGGTGAGGCTTTGGCGCGACTCTTCCATGCAAGGGTCCCACCGTCTGAATCTCACCTCACTCCTCTCCCACGTGTCACGAATGGCCCGCACCAAAGTAATACATATGTAATAGGAATGTCTTCCCGGAGCTATACTGGAGACTTCCTTGGCCGCACAGTGACCGTTTAGTGCCCCATGATGAGCCGAAGTCAGGTCTGGCGGAGGCACCCAAGGAGAGAGGATGTCGTCTTTTCACTCCGTGAATTGAGCAGCCGAACACAGTTATTGTTAATTGGCGGTAAAGAATCTGTGGTCCGTTAGTCTCTATTATGTTTTTGCTCTTATTTATCACTGTATATGTCTTTGGGCTTCTCTTAACTTTGTAGGGCAGATTTTGAAAAAGTTTACCGTTGTGTCTGTCCCAGCTATTTCAAAGAGGATCTGCCGTCTAGGGAGTGAGTTCCCCTTGGAAATCTGACTTTTGGGCAGTGACTTCCGTTTTGCCCCCTGGTAGCAACGTGTAAGGAAGTGGACTTAAGGTTCTCTCTCCCCAGGGGAAGAAGCACAGTGGAAAATCACAAGTGACTTCTGGCCTGAAAAGCTCTTCATTTACCTCCTTCCATGATTATTGCCCTTTCTGACCCAGTCCTTCTCCCGGCAGACATAGGTGAGGTTCAAAGAAGTAGATGGTGGAGTTTTTTTAGACCATCAGTGAATTTTGTAATTAGAACAAGAACTAATGGCTGGGCACGGTGGCCCACGCCTGTAATCCTAGCATTTTGGGAGGCCGAGGTGGGTGGATCACCTGGGTCAAGAGTTCAAGACCAGCCTGGCCAACATGATGAAACCCCATTTCTACTAAAAATACAAAACAATTAGCTGAACGTGGTGGCGGGTGCCTGTAATCCCAGCTACTTGGGAGGCTGAGGCAGGAGAATCGCTTGAACCCGGGAGGCAGAGGTTGCAGTGAGCCGAAGTCAGGCCATTGTACCCAGCCTGGTGCAATAGTGTGATCTTTTTTTTTTTTTTTTTTTTTTTTTGAGACTCTTTCTCTCCCCCGCCCCCTTCCCCCCCCCCCCCACACCAAAAAAAAGGAAAAGAAAAAGAACTTGAGAGTAGTTTAGAAATCATCTTTAACTATTAGCCGGATGTGGTGGTGCACACCTGTAATCCCAGCTACTCAGGAGACTAAGGCAGGAAAATCGCTTGAACTTGGGAGGTGGAGGTTGCAGTGAGCTGAGTTCCTGCTATTGCACTCCAGCCTGGGCGACAGAGAGCGAGACTCCATCTCAAAATAAAATAAAATAACAATAAAAAAAATCATCTTTAACTGACAACCACCTGGTCTCTAACGCCAGAAATGGGCCTCTTTCTCAGTATCTTCCCCCTCAGATATCAGTGTCACCGTGCCCTCTCCACTTCCTGAATATCTTACAGATGCTTGCCTCCACTTCCTTAGTTCAGGCTCCATCTTCTCTCACCTGTTACCATGACAGCCATCTTGCTAGTCTCTTAATCGCCTTCCCCCTTGGTCATTTTTTACACTGCTACTGGAAAGATTTTCTTTTTTTAAATCAGGATTTTCAGGGGGAGGGGGTGCCTGGTCATCAGTATTTTTTTTTTTTAAAGCAAGCACTGAGGCCGGGCATGATGGCTGCCACCTGTAGGCCCAGCACTTTGGGAGGCCGAGGTGGGCGGATCACCTGAGGTCAGGAGTTTAAGACCAGCTTGACCAACATGGTGAAACCCCAACTCTACTAAAAATACAAAAAAAATAGCCAAGTATGGTGGCTCATGTCTGTAATCTCAGCTACTCGGGAGGCTGAGGCAGGAGAATTGCTTGAACCCGGGAGGCAGAGGTTGCAGTGAGCCAAGACTGCACCATTGCACTCCAGCCTGGGCAAGAAGAACCAAACTCTATCTCAAAAAAAATTAAAGCAAGCACCTCGATTTTATGTACACCCAGATTATATGAATATACAGGGTAGAGTCAAAATAGCCTGGCATATGAGACCTCTCAGACCTGGATCCTAATCACTTCTCCAGGTACATTCCCCTTCTGGAACCCTATCCTGTTTTCAAATAGAAATACCGAATATCATGTTCTCTCAAGCCTGTAAGCCTCATATTGTTCCTTCTGCCTAAACCACCCAATTTCCTATTTCCTACTTACCCTTTTTTTTTTTTTTTGAACATTGCAAATGTCACCTTCTCTATAAAGCCTTCTCTTATTTCTCCTTCCAGGTTTGTTTATAGTGTCTCACTGTACTGTTATTTTACTTATGTGTCTGTCTCCCTTGCTAATATCGGACTCCTCACAGGAAGACTGAAATTTATTCAACTCTGTTTTCTAGGACCTAGCAGTGTTTTTGTTTATATCAGGCAGCTTAATACATGATCATTGCATGAACTGGTTTACCCCCTGTACATGATGAGAGACTAGAATTGCCACCAAGTTACCTATCTGGGGGCCAGCCTGTGGGATCCGATGGACAAGATTGGGTGGGCCCCCCTTACCATGATGTGCCCTGGAAAACTGCTCATCTTGCTAGATTGAGGATGTAGAGCTGGCTTCCAACAGAACTTTGGAACCATCCTGCCAGCAAGGTCAGACTGTCAATAAATGGGAATTTACTGCTAGCCTATGTTCTTAGAGTATGTGTTCTGTTTTGGAGGATGGAAGATATAATAATTTGGATTCATCCTATGTTCTCTCTTCTGTCCCTCTGTCCCCCACTGATATAGTTTGGATATTTATCCCTGGCTGGATCTCATGTTGAGATGTAATCCCCAGTGCTGGAGGTGGGTCCTGGTGGGAGGTGTTTGGATCATGGGGACGGATCCCTCATGGTTTGGTGTAGTCTTGACCATGTGAGTTCTCACAAGACCTGGTTGTTTAAAAGTGTGTCCCACCTCCCCTACAACTCTCTCACTCCCGTTCTCACCATGTGATGTCCCTGCTTCCCCTTCACTTTCTGTTATTATTGTAAGCTTCCTGAGGCCTCCCCAGAAGCTGAGCCAGCACCATGCTTCCTATACAGCCTGCAGAACGGTGAGTCGTGAGCCAATGAAACCCCTTTTTTTTTTTTTTTTTTTTTTTTTTGTGAAACGGAGTCTTGCTCTGTCGCCAGGCTGGAGTGCAGTGGTGTGTTATTTTGGCTCACTGCAACCGCCACCTCCCGGGTTCAAGCAATTCTCCTGCCTCAACCTCCTGAGTAGCTGGGACTACAGGCACCTACCACCGTGCCCAGATAATTTTTGTATTATTAGTAGAGAGGGGTTTTTACCATGTTGGTCAGGATGATCTCAATCTCTTGACCTCTTCATCTGCCCACCTCAGCCTCCCAAAGTGCTGAGATTACAGGTGTGAGCCACCACGCCTGGCCTAAACCTCTTTTCTTTACAAACTACCCAGTCTCAAGTTTTTGTTGTGGATACAGGGTCTCACTTTGTCACCCACACTGGAGTGCAGTGGTGTGATCTTGGTAACTGCAATCTTCACCTCCCAGGCTCAAGCGATCCTCCTGAGTAGCTGAGACCATAGGTACACACTACCACACCTGGCTAATTGTATTTTTAATAGAAATGAGTTTTTGATATGTTGCCTAGGCTGGTCTTGAACTCCTGGGCTCAGGTAATCCACCTGCTTTGGCTTCCCAAAGTGTTGGGATTACAGGCATGAGCCACAGTACCCAGCCTCAGGTATTTCTTTATTGCAATACAAGAACGGCCTAATATACCCACTACACAATTTGTTTTTTTTTTTTAACAGAGTCTCACTCTGTTGCCCAGGCTGGAGTGCAGTGGCGTGATCTTGGCTCACTGCAGCCTCCGTCTTCTTGCTTGAAGCAGTTCTCCTGCCTCAGCCTCCCAAGTAGCTGGGATTACAGGCACCTGCCACCATACCCAGCTAATATTTGTATTTTTAGTAGAGATGGGGTTTCACCATGTTGATCAGGCTGGTCTTGAATTCCTAACCTTAAGCAAGCCACCCCCTTCGGCCTCCCAAAGTGCTGGGATCACAGGCGTGAGCCACCGCACCTGGCCACAGAATCTTAAATCTAAGTAACTCCTCTGTGACCAAACTTGTTTTCCCATTCCACTGAGACCTGCAACTTCCACCTACCACATGCCCGTTTGGCCAGTTTCTAGCTTGTCTTCTGTGTCAGTTGCACTGCTATAAATAAATACCTGACACTAGGTAATTTATAAGAAAAGAGCTTTAATTGGCTTGTGGTTCTGCAGGTTGTACAGGAAGCCTAATGCTGGCATCTGCTCCTGGGGAGGCCTCAGGAAGCTTACAATCATGGCAGAAGGCGAAGGAGGAGCAGGCATCTCACATGGTAGGAGTTGGAAAAGAGGCCAAAGAGGAAGGTGCTATTCATTTTTTTTAAATGACAGTATCTCATGTGAACTCACTATTGTGAGGACAGTACCAAGAGGGACAGTGCTAAACCATTCATGAGAAACCCACCTCCATGATCCAGTCACCTCCCATCAGGCCCCACCTCCAACACTGCAGATTACAACTGACCATGAGATTTGGTTGGGGACACAAATCCAAACCATATAATCTTCCTTACCCATGCAGCTTAGATTCTGCATTCCATCATTTCAGCCACATTCTTGCATATGTTCTTGATGCCCGTCTCCCATTGTTTCATTGCAGCTGCCAAGTAAAACCCTAAATCATCTATCAGCATTCAAGTACCTATAAACAAGATGCTAAAAATAATCACAACACTATAATATGTGTCTATGGACAAGCTGTGTTCTCCAACCTCAGTTGGGCCCTCAATGCTGCTTATTTTCCAAACCAGCTCTTTCCTGTTCTCCACAATTCATCTGTCTCTTCTGATCAGTTGACCTCCCTATATAGGTTAGTAGGAGATGCAAGCAAGAGAAGCAATTACAGACACTGTGTTAGGTGCTGTGACAAAGTACTGGAGCACCCAGGAAGAAGGAATATCTAAGTGAAGCTTGAGCAGTCAGTAAAGTCTTCTTTAAAACAGCTCCTATACCAAGTTCTCAAGAAGAGTACAAGTTTGCCACAAATACAGAAAAGCGGTTGTTTGGTTGAAGTGAAGCAAACCAAACAACTGCTTTTCTGTATTTGTGGCAAATAAATATTGTTCTGTATTTGTGGCAAACACAGAAAAATTTTTGTTTTCTGTATTTGCATGTTAAAAAATAAAATTTGGGAGGCAAGCAGGATCAGACTTAAAGCTGTATGAAACAATTTGGATGGACTTGATCCAGAGGAGAATGAGGAGACATTGAATTGTTTCAAATGGAAATAAAATCAGATTTATGCTTTAGTCTTAAGGATGGACAGACTGGGGGGAGCAGAAAGCTGGCTGGGGCAATCTGTTCAATGATGGAAGTATAAACTGAGGGAGTGGCAGTGGGCTCAGAAAACCATGAGAGTATTATTATTATTATTTTTTAACTAGTGTCATGTGATACTAGAGAGTGTTATTAAACAGATAATCAGGAGGTAGAAGAAACAGGATTTGGTGATAGATTGAATGTAGGGGCTGAGGCAGGAGGGTTTGGGATGACACCTGAGTGTCTAAATTAAGGGTGATTAATGTACAACTCACAGAAAGGTCTGAGAGAAGAAAGTAAGTTTAATTTTTGATATGGTTAAGTTTGAGGCAGATATGGTAAGTTCCATGCCCGGGACGGACATGGCCGTGTAATATTGGCTGCTCTATCTAAACTCCAGAGATACATGGGATGGAGATGAAATTAGGAGCAGTCAGCATAAATGTAGTGTTGACATCATGGGTGTGGACAAGATCGTTAAGGGAGGATGTGAACGTTTGAGAAAATAAAGCTTGTGATAGAACACTTGGGATATGATTCAGGAATGAATGGAGAAAGATACAGCTTCAGTGAAGGCTGAGGAATGACCAGAAGGATGTGGAGGAAAACTAGAGAGTTCTGGGTCATGATAAGCATGCATTTCAAGGTTAGATTTTCCTAGAACATGTTTCAACACCTTACAATTATAATACTTTCACACTCATATTTCTCATGCTGCATTATAAACTCTAGGATCATTGTCTCTATTGGCCTTATTGAACTAAGGGGCTGCAGTAGGCTTGGAAAGTCTTGAGTGTATCATTAAAGAGATAAGTAGGAGGTAGCAGAGACAGGATTTGATGATAGATTGTATGTAGGGATTGAGGAAGAAGGAAGGCATGACATTTGGGTGACATTTTATCCAAGTACTCAGCACACTGTCTGATACTTAGTCGGTACTCATATATCAATGACGGGGCTGATCTTTAAGAGGAGTGTCACCAGACTGGAAGGTACCTCTGGGAATGAGTATGTTTCACACTGTACTTCATTCTTAAGTTTTGTGGCCAAGGACGGATAGGAGGTGGATTGTGATGTATTTGGAACATGGGACCTTGAGGAGTTCCGTAACCAAAAGGAGGAAGTAACAACAGCCAGTGGAGTCAAAAAGAACTGCTTCTCTTTCTTTCCCCCTCCAAGTTCCTAGTGGAGGGCTAAGCCCAGCATCCCAGACTCGTGTGACTATATAGGCAAGCATTTGGAGACCTATTTCACTTTGATACCCTAGCCTTCAGCGGCTCAAGGTGTTGGCCTTTGTATAGGAGGCTTCCAAGTAGTAAAGCTCCCTGCTGTCAGCAAGCCCAACACCATGGGGAAGGGAGATGTCTCAGAGGCAGCACCAACCACCACAGCCACAGCCTACCACTCCATCATGGATGAATATGGTTATCAGGTGGGCAAGGTCATTGGCAATGGCTCCTATGGGACAGTATATGACGCTTTCTACACAAAGCAGAAGATCATGGTGGCAGTCAAGATCATCTCAAAGAAGAAGGCCTCTGATGACTATCTTAACAAGTTCCTGCCCCGTGAGATACAGGTTAGAAAGGGGTCTGGAAGAGGGAACTGGAGCTTGGTACTAAGCTGCTTGAGGTTTCTCAGAAGGGGTATGGCCAGGAGGGGTGGGGCCAGAAACCCCCAAACCAGAACTGAATGTCTCACTAAGCAGCTAGGAAGATTTATGTAAGTTAAACCTCTTTCCCATCCACCCACTCACCTCCAGCCCCACAAAAAGTAAAAGTGCAAAACATAGGGTTTGCCCACAGGCCACTAGTTCTCTGGGGTTCAAGGGTTGATCTGTTTGCAAAGTTCTAAGTAAGTAGCTAAGGGTAGGAGATGGCTGGGAGTGCAGTCAGGGTTCTCCCTTCCCAGGTTTGATGGGTCCTTCTTCTGGGGTCAGGTAATGAAAGTCTTGCGGCACAAGTACCTCATCAACTTCTATCAGGCCATTGAGACCACAACTCGAGTATACGTCATTCTGGAGCTGGCTCAGGGTGGTGACGTCCTTGAATGGATCCAGCGCTACGGGGCCTGTTCTGAGCACCTTGCTGGCAAGTGGTTCTCCCAGCTGACCCTGGGCATTGCCTACCTGCACAGCAAGGGCATCGTGCACCGGTGAGGTCCCTGCCACCCAGACTGGGGCCTTTACTCTCAAGGGGTTTTATGCACATCTCTCATTTCCTACCCTTTTTTCCCTCTCTCGAACTCCCTCCTAAATATCTAGGCCTATTCATGCACTCTGTTATAATCAGTGGTTAAGGATACTGATAAAGTATTCACTGTATGGAGAGCTTTTGTTTTTTTCGAGATGAAGTCTTGCTCTGTCGCCCCCATGCTGGAGTGCAGTGACACAATCTCAGCTCACTGCAACCTCTGCCTCTTGGGTTCAAGCAATTCTCCTGCCTCAGCCTCTTAAGTAGCTGGGGTTACAGGCGCATGCCACCATGCCCAGCTAATGTTTATATTTTTAGCAGAGGTGGGGTTTCACCATGTTGATCAGGCTGGTCTTGAATTCCTGATCTCGTGATCCGCTTGCCTCGGGCCTCCCAAAGTGCTGGGATTACAGGCATGAGCCACCACGCCCATCCTGGAGAGCATTTTATGAAATACAATGGTGAGCTCTCAGTGGTCTTCAGATACCATCCTCTCTCTCTCCTCACTTTCGATTCTCTTTACCCTCTGACCCCTGGCCCTTCAGCTCCCAGTCTAAAACCAAGCCCTCTCCCCAGCCTGACGCTCAGCCTTTCTGATGCTGGTAGGGACTTAAAGTTGGAGAACCTGTTGCTGGACAAGCGGGAAAATGTGAAGATATCGGACTTTGGCTTTGCCAAGATGGTGCCTTCTAACCACCATGTGGGTCATAGCGCTTCTTACCGCCAAGCGAACTGCTTTTCCAACCTCAGCCAGACTTACTGTGGCAGCTTTGCTTATGCTTGCCCGGAGATCTTACTAGGTTTGCCCTACAACCCTTTCCTGTCTGACACCTGGAGCATGGGTGTCATCCTTTACACTCTAGTGGTCGCTCATCTGCCCTTTGATGACACCAATCTCAAAAAGCTGCTGAGAGAGACTCAGAAGGAGGTTACTTTCCCACCTAACCTCACCATCTCCCAGGAGTGCAAGGTACTGGCTACCCAAGGAGGGCTGAGGCCTCAGGGATGACCCACAGGAAGGGGTTAATATCCATCCTAGGTCACCCAACCTAGGCCTCCCAACCCTGGGGTAAGGCTCTTCCCACACCAGAGCCATTTCACACATTAGCTCCTGCCCTATAATAGAATGAAGTTGGCAGGCATGGAGGCTCACACCTGTAATCCCTAGCACTTTGGGAGGCCAAGGTGGGTGGATCACGAGGTCAGGAGTTCGAGACCAGCTTGACCAACATGGTGAAACCCCATCTCTAATAAAAATACAAAAATTAGCTGGGTGTGGTGGCGGGTGCCAGTCTGTAATCCCAGCTACTCAGGAGGCTGACGCAGGAGAATCGCTTGAACCAGGGAGGCGGAGGTTGCAGTGAGCTGAGATGGTGCCACTGCAATCCAGCCTGGGTGACAGAGTGACTCCATCTAAAAAAAAAAAAAAAAAAAAAGTACGGAAGGCATAAAGGGCCAACTAGTAGGCTCCAAACCTTGCTTGATATGCAGGTTCCAGCTTCTGCCTCTTTAGGCCAGAAGGAGATTATGGAAAGCATTCCTCCCAAGGAACTTTTCACTCCCCCTCCAGGGAGTTAACTGCCTGGCTCTCCAAGATAAAATCAGAGCCACATCCCGTTTGACAAGAGTAGTATGATAGGCTATCCTCCTTCTTTCTTAGGTCCAGCTGCTCATTGCCTGTGTGGCACAATGGAGAAAAACTCAGGCAAGACCTCTCTCTCCCCTGCTCTAGAACCTGGTCCTTCAGATGCTACGCCAAGCTGCTAAGCGTGTCACCATTCTGGATATCATCAAGGATCCCTGGGTGCTCAAGTTCCAGCCTGAGCAACCCACCCATGAGATCAGGCTGCTTGAGGCCATGTGCCTGCCCCATGCTACCACTAATCATCACCATTCCTTGGAATTACGACCTGAAAATGGCTGAAGAAGGGGGCTGAAAGAGGAGCAAAGCAGGAGGGTCTTGGGCTAAAAATCTTTTATACCAAAAATAAATCTAAGTTTGATTTAGTTTCATCAACTAGGGTCAAAGACATTGTTTTCTCAAGGGAATCTTATAGCAAGAACACTGCTGGGATAGGAGAGAGATTTCTGCCCAGAGCCTGTAACCAATAATCTTGACACTGTGTTAAATCAATAGTGTAATTCGTGATGTGGGGGCCTCCCCCGATTAAGCATTTAAACAGTGGAGCCCTGGTTGCTCCACTTTGATTATGGTTCTGCCTGTCTATAGTCCAAAGTGATGGCACTGTTAGTTCTTTTAGAAATGGGTATTCAAGCTGGGTGCAGTGGCTCACGCCTCTAATCCCAGCACTTTGGGAGGGTGAGGCAGGCAGCAAGAGTTCAAGACCAGTCTGTTCAACATGGCTGTACTAAAAAAATACAAAAATTAGCCGGGCATGGTGGTGCCCAGCTGAGGTACTAGAATCGCTTGAACCTGGGAGGCGGAGGTTGCAGTGAGCCGAGGTCGCACCACTGCACTCCAGCCTAGGTGACAAAATGAACCTCTGTCTCAAAAAACAAAACAAAATCAAAAACAGAAAAGAAATGGGCATTCGGGTGTATGAAGTACTTTGGCTACTTTTCCCTCTTCCAGTGTCACCTTAACCACTACTGAAACAATAGCAGGGAGACAAGGCTCCTCACACTATTGCTCCCAGACTCAGAATTCAAATGAACCCTTCTAGTAGTGAAAGCTACTAACTATGGACTCTGGATAAAGGAAAGCTGCTTGCTCCTTCCATGGTATTCTCCTTCCTTTTCCTTGAAAATGGGCTTTGTAAAAGAAATGTGGGACTGTCTTGGCAGAGGCACGATGAGGGGAAAGCAATGAGGGAAGACTCAGAGATGCCTCCACATGGTTCTAAGATAAATAGTAGACAGCAGTTTCTTCAACCTCAGCAACTGGGCAACTCTAGGACAAACCAACTTGAAAGACAAAACAGTGCTTGCCTGGAACATAAGCTGAGATATTAGGAATGCCCATTTGTTCTGTTTCAAACCCCCTTCTTTACTCTAATTATTCATTGCTTGAAATAAGGCTCTTGAGGACAAGGGCCAGGGAGAGAGCTTCAGGGGTAAACAAGGTAGTATAGACACTAAGATTCTATCTGTCCAATTTTATTGGGAACAAGGACATTATAACTGCTATCAAAAAGAAGGGAGCCCAAGGGCTCCTCCTGGAGCAAGATCCTTCTTCAGATTTGAGCCAGGGCTGGGAGGGCAAGAGACCCTTTTTCAGGCAGGGTCACACTACCACCCTTAGCAGGACTTCCCCAAAAAGTTCTCCTTCTTTAGCTTAGTACTTGGCACTTAAAGAAAAAGGACCAACAAAGGTAGTGTTAGGAAGACAAGCCCAGACTTATCAGGATACCCACTCAGCCAACTGCTTTAGTGCTTCTTCATCTTCATCTGCTTTGGGAGCTTTGGGGACAACGATATCCAGAGAAAAGAAAGGAGAAGCATTAAGGTCTCAGCAATTCCAACCATCCCCTGCTATGACATTCAGAGTCTGCTGAATTCTCTCTCCCCAGCAAAAACCCTAAAGGTGTGGTCATTCTGCTTGCTAGGCTGCTGTTCAATCCCACAGCACCTTTGTGCAAATTAGAAAAATAGTGCCTCTTGCTCCTGCCATTTGCAGCCCTAAACCAGGGTACACAGTTTGCCAAGTGGAGCACAGGCTGGATAGGTGCCTGTATGCAGTTCATAACCTGCACAACTGCACCAGCAGCCCTTTCTGTATGGTTCCTTTGAGACAGGATGGATGAGGAATAATCTTTCCTCCTATCTCTCCCACCCTCTTAAGTCCTCAAGACAACAGAACAACCCTGCATACCTGGCCCTGCCGGCAGATGTGTAGAAGGTACACTAGGCAATTTGGCTGGGGGTTCTTCCTCCTTGTCGCCCACATTTAGCAACTCCTGAGCCAATTCCTCCTGCTCCAGCTCCTCTAGTTCCTCCAGCAGTTCATCCTGGATGGGGAAAACAAGACCATTCAAGATTAAGAAAAAAACTTCTACCTCCAAAAACATACCACTCTCCCAAACTTGCTCCAAGAGCCTCTCTTGGGTGTTCCTTCTGGCCGGTCCCATACTTACTCCAATATTCCCTTACCCCTCACCCCCAATCACCTCATCCACATCATCTCCAAAGCCCACAGGCCGAGAAATGGCATCTGAGATCTGCTGGGCCACCTCCTGTTGTTCTGTGATGTCAGCCATCAGTTCATCTACTTTGTCAATGTCCCTGAGAATGAGATAGACAGCTAAGAAATCAGGGAATGATGCCCCCTTGACTTTCTCATCTCACATGAATGAAATCCCTCCTGCCTTGTAGGGTCACACTGATAAGCCCATAACTATCAAGTAGAAGAGATCCCTGGAAAATTGCAAAGACATAAGTCTTGGCTAAGAAATAGCAAGGAGTCACACTGGAGAGGACAGGCTGCATTCTCTTTCCTGAAGGACCTTTAAGAATCAGAGGAGGCAGCCAGGCGCGGTAGCTGATACCTGTAATCCCAGCACTCTGGGAGGCCGAGGCAGGCGGATCACCTGAGGTCAGGAGTTCGAAACCAGCCTAGCCAACATGGTGAAACCCTGTCACTACTAAAAATACAATAATTAGCTGGGAGTGGTGGTGTGCACCTGTAATCCCAGCTACTTAGGAGACTGAGGCAGGAGAATCACTTGATCCTGGGAGGTGGAGGTTGCAGTGAGCTGAGATCAGGCCACTGTACTCCAGCCTGGGCAACAGAGTGAGACTCTGTCTTATTTAAAAAAATAAAAAGCATGACTGTGCCACACACACCCAGTGATCCATCCAAAAACAAGGACTATAGCCTAAATTCCAAATACCAGAGACTGAAATTTTCAGCCTTGCTAAGGGAACACCTTCATGTTTCCTTCATGTTTGAATCTTTGTGTTTTGTACAGGGCATTCTCTGTTCTAGTTTGTTGTGGTTATAAAAACAATTAGCAAAATAGCCTACATTTGTATTTATTTTCTGTTCCATATTTCTGTGCCACATTGTTTTCTCTCAAAATCCATTCTTTTAAAAAATAAACATTGCAGATATGAAAAAAAGAGAAAGAAAGAAAGAAAGAAAGAAAGAAAAAGAAAGAAAGAAAGAAAGAAAGAAAGAAAGAAAGAAAGAAAGAAAGAAAGAAAAAGAATTAGAGAAGGTGGCCAGGCGCGGTGGCTCCTGCTTGTAATTCCAAAATTCTGGGAGGCCCAGGCAGATGGATCACCTGAGGTCAGGAGTTCAAGACCAGCCTAGCCAAAATGACAAAACCCCATTTCTACTAAAAATATAAAAATGAGCTGGGCATGGTGGCCCCCACCTGTAATCCCAGCTACTCAGGAGGGTAAGGCAGGAGAAACATTTGAACCCAGGAGGCGGAGGTTGCAGTGAGCTGAGATCGTGCCACTGTACTCCAGCCTGGGCAACAAAGCGAGACTCCATCTCCACAAAAAAGAAACAAAACAAAAAAAGAATTAGAGGAGGCATCTTTCCTCCCTAGAATGCCCCAGCCAGCGAAAGAATCTTATAGGAAGCAAGGAGGCAGACAGAGGTCTAGCCATCACAAACATCTGTACTGTAAATCCACATTCCAAGAGGCTTTAAAGTGTGGTAGCAAGCCACTCTTCCCAGTGCCTGGGTCCCTCCACCCCTCCCCCCATACCCACATGTCCTGGTAGGCCTTCTTCATGCCTCGGGCAGCAAGCTCCATGGTACGAAGAACTTCTGCATTGGTGGTGGCATTCTCGATGGCTTCACGCTGAAACTCCAGGGTGGATAACGTCCCGTCGGTTTGTGCCAGCTGCTGTTCCAATCTTTTCTTTCTCCGCAAAGCCTGTAGGGCGGCTGACCCAGCCCACACCCTGAACATCAAGAGTCAGAAGCACCTGCTTCCCATCTGGGCCCTCCCGCTAGGCTCCATTCCCTCATTACCTCTCTTATTCTTGGTCCCATACTTCTTGGCTGTTTGTAGCTCCTGCTGAATCTTCTGCTCCAGAAATTCCTGTTTCTTGATCAGTATCTTCTCTGTCTCCTTCAGTTTCTGTACTGCTTCTTCAGGGGTTGGCCCCTTCTCCTTCTTCCCTGAAGAGTCCAATGAAGTAGGCCCAAATTTTGTGAAGGAAAAATTTTAGCCACCAATCATTGAATGCATAGTATGTGCTAGGCACCTGACTGTGTTATTGCTAATCCCCAAATCTCTACAATGAATGTGCTATCTCTTCACTTTCCAAATGTGAAAACAACCACAAAGATGTTAAAAATCACAACTAGTAAGAGATTGTGCAGGAATCAAAATGTGGCAGTAAGAGTTCTAAAACCAATATTCTTTTTACTATTCCTAGCTGCCTTTTCTTTTTTTTTTTTTTCCTAAGATGAAGTCCTGCTCTGTTGCCCAGCCCAGACTGCAGTGGGGCAATCTCGGCTCACTGAAACCTCCGCCTCCCAGTTCAAGTGATTCTCCTGCCTCAGCCTCCAGAGTAGCTGGGTCTACAGGCACACACCACCATACCCGGCTAAGTTTTGTATTTTTAGTAGAGACGGTTTCACCAAATTGGCCAGGCTGATCTCGAACTTCTAACCTCATGATCCACCCGCCACGTCCTCCCAAAGGGCTGGGATTACAAGAAGGAGCCACCACGTCCAACCAAGAAGGCAGTATTTCTTCTTCACCTTAGATCCCTCTTGCCCAGCACAGAGTATTTTAGAACAGGGTTTTGGAGAGGGCTGAAGACAGCAGGAAGCTCGTCTTCAAGCCTGAATAGTGGGAGCCAGCACGATTGCCACGCCCTCAAGTCCCCTCCCGGATCTTGAGTCCTCCCCTCTGAGAGCGGGGAAGGACGGCGGATGGGAACAAGGCGCCCCGACAAGGTGTGCCTTCTGGCACCTGCGATGAGCCTTGCTCTGCCATCGGCCGGGGTTTTCCAGCCTGTCTCCCAAGTTTCTAACTCCTGTCCGGCGCCGCGGTCCAGCCGAATTTCGCCGGGGTCTCCTCTTCCCTAGCACCAGCCAGCGCGTCCTGGCTGACCAGTCCCACCCCGGCTCACCCTTCCCGAAGAGCCTGCCGAGACCACTCATCGCCTCTCCCGCCTCCGCCACTCGGCGTTCTCCACACTTCCGCCTTGCTCCTGGGAGGGTGATGTTTCATCACACAGGGACCAGCCTTGCCCAATCCCTCCTTAGGGCGCCGTGGCGACATCATCAAGAGGCGCAAAGCAGGCCACCGCTGTCACGTGACCCAAGCCACCAGCCCCAGACCGACGTGCTCCTCTTAAAGCGGCCGCATCATTTTCTATTACATAAAAAGGTAGTTCTGCCTCCACCCCAGAGTATGTACTTATTGTCCCGAGGGAAATGTGCAGTGTGATGGCACCTCAATGCGTGGGGTCAGTGGGAAAACTCTTCATGCTCTTTACAGAGCTCAGGAAAATGGTATGGGATGGGTTCAAGCACTTGGGGTTGCCCTAAGTTTAGATGGCAAACCTGATGCAGTCTAATGTCTCACATTCTGGTCTCTGCACCTCAGGACAACCAACCCCAGTTCACAGCCTAGAAAAATAGAAACTACCCACACTGTGGGTAAAATCTCTTCTGTCACACACAGATGAACTTTAATAAATTACAGATGCACCTGAAAATGCCTTATTGATTTCCTTTCAGTTTAGGCCTCAAATGAGGCTCATCCTCAAGGCCAGACCTCAAAGCCCAGTTTGGGCCTTTGCAAATGTCTCTAACCCTTGACTTAGAGTTTGAAGATTCATTCCATTCTGGATGTGAATGCAGGTTACACCTAGAAAGATAAGAAGTCACATTTCATCAGGCTTTCAGGGCTCCCCATTATTACTCTGAACTTTGGGGGTGCCATCTATAGGGCAAACTATCCATACTATATGTCTCTAATCCCTCCTAGGGACCCCAAATGGCTGTCTTCGTCGCTTAGTACCCAGTTTGCTGACGTCTACAATATTCCGCCTCTCATCATCAAAGAAGATCATCTGGGAGAAAGGAATTCCAGTCTTCTGCTGTAACCTGTGTAAGATAGGGCAGGGGTAACCAAGCTAGTAGCTTGGTTCTCCAAGCCTCTCTGGTACTTTTTCATCCTGTTCCTCCCTTATCTCCACATACCTCTCAAAGTGTGTGACTTTGCTGCCTGGATAGATTTCCCGATGAACAAAGTACCTGATGAGGTCAAAGAGCTCCAGTAGCTGGTTGGCCCCTTCTATCTCACCTGTTCTGCAAAACGGTGTGAAAGATGGGATTAGCAAAGTGAAGGGCCAGGGCTACGCTAATTTATTAAGCAAAGTTAATAAGTATAAGCGGGGAAAATCAACTTGCTGTTTTTCCAGGATGGACAGGCATCCTCAGCCTCTGTTTAACTCCATTGCCTTCCTGTTTGACACAGCTGGTGCTGGGCCAACGTTTTCGTTTTTGTTTTGAGACAGGGCCTAGCTCTGTCACCCAGACTGGAGTGCAGTGGCCCAATCATGGCTCACTGCTGTCACAACCTCCTGGGCTCAAGTGAACATCCCACCTCAGCTTCCCAAGTAGCTGGGACTACAGGTGCAAGCCACCACAATTTTGTTTTTGGTAAAGATGGGGTCTCCCTCTATTGCCTAGGCTGGTCACAAATTCCTGGGCTCAAGTGATCCTCCCGCCTAGGCCTCCCAAAGTGCTGGGATTACAGGTGTGAATCACTGCACCCGGCCCCACTTTTTAATAATTAAAAGGCACAGGAGAGCAAACAAGGAGAAAAAATATGCAAATACTTGCAAACTTGCACCGCCCCTATTTTTGTAGCCCAGGGGTTTCACCGTAAGTCTCATGCATGCACCGTTCGGCATTACACTACCAGTTTTTGTCAGTTGCTTTTCTTACCGTGAAGCAGCTGCACCGGGCACCCCAAGGCTCTGCAATCGTTTTAGGACCTCAGGCACCTCTGGGTACAGTCGGATGTCTTGGCCCCGCCTATCTCGTACAGTTCCATCACTGGAGAGGGCATGAGTGCACTCAGTCCTGGCCAGGCCCCATTTCGCCCCAGTCCTCCATGTCCCTACCTCACCTGCTCTTGTGAAACGGGGGGTCTACGTGTGTGTCGACCCAGAAAGGCCATAGAGTGTAATCTGCGGGAGGAAGGAGAGGGAAGATTCAGCCCGGGGGCGGGGGCGCAGGGGCTCGAGAGCTGCAGTTAGGGATGTGGAAAAGGAGAGCGCCTTACGAAATTTTCCCCTTCCCACCCCTCACCCAAATCAAAGACTGCCAGCTTCGGTAGCCGCGCCATGACCCGCACCGCAGGCGTCGTGCAGAGGTGAGGCTTCACCCACAGCCGTAGAGAGAGGGCCAACTCCGGCAGCTAACACAGCCACCCTGCCTGCCATAGACAAATGGCGACTAGAGCGTCGCCACTCAGAGCGTCGTCAGCCTGGAGATGGCCCAAGAGCGCCGTCTGATGTTGGGCGGGGATGAGGATTGCAGTGAGGTAACCACACACTCAAGCGTAGCAGTCAAGTCTCTCCAAGGCATTTGGCCACAGGCATCCTCCCTACTTCCCCACTCCATCCAGCCTTGCCGGATTCTACAAAGAAGCCCGGGAAGAAGGGAAGCATTTTCTTCTAGCACCTGCCTCTTCTCGAGACCAATGATACATCACAGCTTGCCACTCAATCTTTCTCCATTATCAACCTCTCCATAGTGTAGAACCCAAAGCCCTCAGTAATATTCCATCCAGAGTGTAGTGTCAGCCAAACCCTCGAGGGCTTTCTCCAACCTGGCCTAAATGTTCACTAAAGCCACAGTCAGAGAATTCACTCTCCTAAGGCTTCCACCATCCATGTCAGCACTACTACATGTTTAACCAGTTTGTGGGGAGGAACTGATCTGTACTGTTTGCCAATTTCTGTAAATAATCCTACCATGGCCAACTTCAAGCTACCATCATGAAGTCGCTTAATAGAGTTGGAAAGAGGTGCCAATAATTGGCTCTCATGAGCCACTAGGAACTGGCTCCAGCAAACCAGTAAGTAGGCTTTCCTAGAGTCTCATAATCCCTCTAAGAGTACCATCCCTTCAATTGTCCTGCTCCTTCAGCCTGCTATAACTGAGTGAGCATCAGGTCCATTTTTATTTCAGTCAGCTTGTGCAACAGAGGAAAGATTCCAGGAGGCCAGGAAATATTTTATTGACAACCAGGGACACAGCCATAAGACAGGGAAGCACACAGGACTGCAAACTAACACCCAATAGCCAGCAAGGGCCCTCCGGGCCAGGAATACTGCATCCTGGGGTCCTCATAGTCTCCCACCAGTAGACATACATAACAGGGCATCCAGGGGAGGGGGCATTGGCTCTGGTGTCCCAGACAGTGAGAGGATATATGATGCCTCATTATGAGCAACAGGATAAGGAGGTAAAATGGAGGGTCCATCACTGCCTAAGACCACCTCCTCCTCTCAGAGCCAACACGAGGTGGAGGACTGAACCACCTAAAATCTTGTAATCAGCTGCTGTCTTCTCATCATTCCTGCAGGAAAAGGAAGGCAAAAAAAAAAAAAAAAAAAAGCCTTAGAACAGTTGTTTTGTTTTGTTTTGTTTTTGAGAGAGTCTCTGTCACCTAGGCTGGAGTGCAGTGGTGCAGTCCTGGCTCACTGAAGCCTCTGCCTCCTGGATTCAAGTGATTCTCCTGCCTTAAGCCTCCTGAGTATCTAGGATTACAGGCACCCACCACTATACCCGGCTAATTTTTGTATTTTTAGTAGAGACAGGGTTTCACCATGTGGGCCAGGCTAATCTTAAACTCCTGACCTTAGGTGATCCGCCCCCATCAGCCTCCCAAAGTGCTGGGATTACAGGCGTGAGCCACCGTGCCTAGCCAGAACAGGAGTTCTTAACCTAAGTTTCACGGATCTCTTTTGGGGTCTGTGAACTTGAATGAGGAAAAAAAAAATCCCATCTTTGTTTTTACTAACCCACAACTAAAATTTAACATTTCTTCTAACTTTAAACACAGGCCAAGAATCACAGTAATATTAGCAATATATTAACTTGTTAACAATAGAAATGAAAAAAAAAAACCAAAAAACAAAAAACAAAAAAAATTCCTTCAATGCCACCTGGAAATGAAAGAAAAAAAACAAACAAACCAACAATAGAAATTAGCTATTTTCATATCCTAATTGTTTGTAGGTATCTTGAAAATATTTCAAAATTATGGTCATATTAGACCTGCTATTAGATCTCATGTATTAATAAAAAAGCACATATATTACTATATCACAAATTTGTTTTAGTATTTTGATAAATGTATTTCAATATAATTAGCTTTCTTTGTAATTCTATATATTTTGTTTTATGCCTGAAAAAATCTTATTCTGAGAAGGGGCTTAGAGGCTTCACCAGATTGCCAAAGGGTCTAAGGCACCAAAAACAAAAGGCAGGCCTGATCCACCTCAGTAGGTGGCCCCTCTCATCTTCACAGAAGATCACCATGCTGTCATTCTCACTCCAAACTCACATCTGTTTGCCACTGTAGATGAGCCTCTGCTGTTGTGGGGGGATTCCCTCTTTCTCCTCCACACGCTCCTTGATTCGCTCCACCTTTAGAGAGACAAGTAGTCAGGAGCTGCTCAGGGGTAGGACCATGGAAATGGAAAGAACAAGGGCTATGCAGACAGCATGAGAGCAAAAGGACCAAATTCATAAGCATACGCAAACAAATATACATGGCAAGAAGTATATGAAAAGAAGTTGGGCATGCATCACCTTATCTGTAGGTTCAATGTCAATCTCAATTTCCTTTCCGGTCAGCGTCTGAAACAGGCAAGGGTTTCATGAGTCCTAAAGCCCAATGTACAATTTGTCTTTTAGGTAAAACATCCTATCTTGGTCTTTGGGATCCACAGCCTTCTGAGAGATGCATATTCTCAGCAGCACTGCTTTGGAGAATTAGAAGGCTTTGAACATACCTACATTCATCAAATATTTTTAGGCTGTGAACAACTTTAATAGAGCAAGATTTTTTGAATCATCTGATTCCCTTAATCCTGTAAGTCATCTTCCATTGCCTCTCCTGTCCCCCAAAATCAGGGAGAATATTGGCATTCTTTTGGATGATATGGCAATGAAAGGTATCTTTTATTTATTTATTTAGAGACAGCGTTTCATTCTTGTTGCCCAGGCTGGAGTGCAACGGTGTGATCTCAGCTCTCTACAACCTCCGCCTCCCGGGTTCAAGGGATTCTCCTGCCTCAGCCTCCTGAGTAGGTGAGATTACAGGCATGTGCCACTATTCCCGGCTAATTTTATATTTTTAGTAGAGATGGGTTTTCTCCATGTTGGTCAGGCTGGTCTCGAAATTCTGACCTCAGGTTCCACCCGCCTCAGCCTCCCAAAGTGATGGGATTACAGGCATGAGCCACTGTGGCTGGAAAGGCATCTAAAAAAAAATCAGAAGGACCTTGTTCTGTTATAAATATCAGTGCTAAAAATTAATATTAAGATAATTCAAATAATTCTGGAGGACACCAGAAATCACCTCTAAGTAATTTTTTAAAAACGCCAGAATTGGCTGGGCATGGTGGCTCACACCTGTAATCCTAAGGCTTTGGGAGACCGAGGTGGGAGGATCACTTGAGCCTAGGAGTTCCAGACCAGTCTGGACCAAAAAAAAAAAAATTAGCTAAGTACAGTGGTACATGCCTGTAGTACCAGATACTTAGGAGGCTGAGGTGGGAGGATCACTTCAGTCCAGAAGTTAGAGGCAGCAGCAGTAAGCCAAGATTGTGCCTCTGTACTCCAGCCTGGGTAACAGGGGAAGACACTGTCAAACTCCCCACCCCCTGGAAAAAAAAAAAAAGAGAGAAAAGAAAAAAAGACTAGAAGTCAACATTATATCCCCCATATCTTTATAGACTTCTACCTAAATCCTAAATTGCAGCTCTTGTCTTCTTGACTTCTTCCAAAGGTTAAGGGCTGGTGATATCCAAACACAATAATTATACTGAGTATGCAGTCACAAACGCTGTGTTCCACCCATTCTCATCTCCCGTTCGTCCTTGCTCTTAAAGCTCTATCTGCATTAGTCTACAGTGATCCAGGCCACAAACACACCATGCTCATATAATTTACAGGCATTTCTTTGCTTCTACTGTTTTCCTTGTTGCAATATCCTCCCCTGCTCCTTCTCCAAACTTCAAGACCCCTTTAATATAAGATCTCCTCCTGTATAATGTGTAGATCAGTTCCCAGTATACTTTATTAATACTTCCAATATTAATATACCAATTACAGCTAGTTAAGTGTTAAACTTTCCCAGTTTTTGTCACATAAGCAGTCGCTGAGTATTTTTGAAAGGCTAAATACACTGATGATCATGTTATAATCACAGCTAACATTTACTGAACACTTTCTATTTTTCTCCTTTTCTTTATTTTTTAAGAGACAGGGTCTCACTCTAACCAGGCTGGAGTACAGTGGTGTGATCCTGACTTACTGTAGCCTTGACCTCCTGGGCTCAAATCACCCTTCCACCTCAACACTTTGGGAGGTGGAAGTGAGAATACTGCTTAAGCCTTGGAGTTTTAAAAAAAAATTTTATTTATTATGATTTTTTTTTACAGGGTTTCACCATGTTGGTCGGGCTGGTCTTGAACTCCCAACCTCAGGTGATCTCCCCACCTTGACCTCCAAAGTGCTTGGATTACAGGCATAAGCCACCACGCCCGGCCGAGCCCTAGAGTTTTAAGACCAGCCTGGGAACATAGTGAGATTCCCCATCTCTACAATAAAATTAGCCAGGCATAGTGGCACAAGCCTTAAGTCCCAGCAACAGGGTACTCAGAAGGCTGAGGCAGGACTGCCCAAGCCCAGGAGTTCAAGGCTGTAGTGGGGTGATTGTGCACACAGCACTCCAGCTTGGGGGACAGAGTGAGGCCCTATCTCAGAAAAAAAAAAAAATTCAAATGGTAAATTTTCATCTGAAATAAATACTAGACCTGTATTTATATTTCATAATTTATGATTAAAAAAGAAGATTTATACATCCAACTTGTTCCAAGCATACACACTTCTCTTTGCTGTTGTGTTTGAAACCGTCCATAATTAAAGCTGTTTTAAAGTAACTGAACAACTTTAGAAGATATTCTTGATATATTACACTGTGATCTGACACATTCAATGCTATTTAACAAGTATAAGATGAACCTAAGCCGGGCACGGTGGCTCACACTTGTAATTTCAGTACTTTGGGAGGCCGAGGTGGGCAAACCACATGAGGTCAGGAGTTCGAGATCAGACTGGCAAACATGGTGAAACCCCGTATCTACTAAAAATACAAAAAAAAAATTAGCTGAGTGTGGTGGTGCACGCCTGTAATCCAGCACTTTGGGAGGCTGAGGCAGATGGGTCACTTGAGGTCAGGAGCTCGAGACCAGCCTGGCCAACAGAGCAAAACCCTGTCTCTACCAAAAATACAAAAAATTAGCTGGGAGTGGTGGCATATGCCTGTAGTTCCAGTTACTCAGGAGGCTGAGGCAGCAGAATCGCTTGAATGAAGGTGGAAGTTGCAGTGAGCCCAGACTGTGCCATCGCACTCCAGTCTGGGCAACAGAGGGAGACTCTGTCTCAAAAATAAAAATAAAATAAAATAAAAATAAATTAAATATAAAAACAAGGAAGTGCTATATTGTGCAAATACCAAGGGGCAATAACAAAGTGCTATGGTGAATGAAAATCAGTGTCATCATTTTAAGCCTGGAATGAGATAACATTATATAACACTATATATATAGTGTTTTAATTTATATTATGTAGCATTATAACACTATAATAGCCAAAATAAAAATGACTGACATCAGCATTTTTATGGTGCTGCAAGGGTACTAGCTAGTAAGGGTACAGAGCAACTGGAATGCTCATACATTGCAAGTGGGAATATAAAATGGTACACCCTTTGGTTTCTTTTTAAAGTTACATATATCTACCACATGACCTTGTTATTTTATTCTTAGGTATTTATCCAAAGGGACTGAAACATATGTTCACAGAAAGACTTGCATAACAATGTTTATAGAAGTCTTATTCATAATATCCAGAAACTGGAGATAACTCAAACTCCCATCAACAGGAGAATGGCTAAACAAATTATCCATTAATAGTATTCCATCCAATGGAGTACTATTCAGTAATAAGAAGGAATAAACCGGTCAGGCGTGGTGGCTCATGCCTGTAATCCCAGCACTTTGGGACGCCGAGGTGGGTGGATCACCTAAGGCCGGGAGTTCAAGACCAGCCTGACCAATATGGAGAAACCCCATCTCTACTAAAAATACAAAAAAATTAGCTGGGCACAGCACACGCCTATAATCCCAGCTACTTGGAGGCTGAGGTAGTAGAATCGCTTGAATCCAGGAGGCAGAGATTGCAGTGAGCAGAGATAGCACCACTGCACTCCAAACTGGGCAACAAAAGCAAAACAGTGTCTCAAAAAAAAAAAAAAGAAGGAATAAACCACAGATACATACAACAGACATTATGCTGACTGAAAGAAGCCAGATACAAAAACTGTATATTGTATACTTCCATTTACATAAAATTCTAAAACAAGCAAAACTAACCTATGAAACTCTTGAGGGGTAGGAATATAAATGTTTATATTTTGTAATTACATTAACATATGCTGTCGTTAAAAACGCACTGAACTAGCCGGGCACGGTGGCTCACGCCTGTAGTAATCTCAGCACTTTGGGAGACCGAGGCGGGTGGATCATAAGTTCAAGAGATAGAGACCATCCTGGCCAACATGGTGAAACCCCATTTCTACTAAAAATTCAAAAATTAGCTGGGCGTGGTGGCACATGCTTGTAGTGCCAGCTACTCAGAAGGCTGATGCAGGCGAATCACTTGAACCCAGGTGGCGGAGGTTGCAGTGAGCCGAGATCACCCCATTGCACTCCAGCCTGGGTGACAGAGGGAAACTCCATCTCAAAACAACAAGAAAACAACAACAACAACAAACTCACTGAACTAAACCCTCAAGAACTGTACATCTTATTGTATGTTAAAAAACGTGAATGAGAAAACTGGTTCACATAGTAAAGACAGTTGCCAAAGTTATCTGCAATGAGGAATTCAATGAAGGATCTGGGGTTAGGATGTTATATAATGAAAAAGAAGCTCAAGGAAGACCTGTACATTATGGTTTTGTACATCATCTCTTAGTTTAGACTCTCCACTTTATGACAGTAGGAAAATACGATTGAAAGTATTAGAGAAATAAAGATATAAATAAGACCCCAGACCAGAATGAGGGTAATGAAAATGGAAAGAAAAATGAAACAGAAAGAGGTTTTTAAGTGAAAAATTAGGTCCTATAAAAGGACCATGTAATTTTACATCACTCTAAAGAATTGTATTCCAGACACCTGAGCGACTGATGGGATTAACATATGAGACTGGTACTGGGATATGGTTTATGACAGAAGATGATATACTTAATTTTAGAACCACAGAGACAAGGTGACAAGAGAAGATTTAAATTAGGACAAATTATAAAATCTTACAGAAAAATATGGAGGAAGTCAGCTACACAGAGACAGCAGTTGAAATGAATAATTCGGCCAGGCATGGTAGCTCATGCCTGTAATTCCAGCACTCTGGGAGGCCAAGGCAGGCGGATAGCTTGAGCTCAGGAGTTTGAGACCAGCCTGGGCAACATGGTGAAACCCCATCTCTACTAAAAATACAGAAAATCAGCCAGGTGTGGTGGCATGCACCTGTAATCCCAGCTACTGGGGAGGCTGAGTTGGAAGGATCCCTTGAGCCTGGGAGGTGGAGGTTGCAGTGAGCTGAGATCACACCACTGCAATCCAGCCTGATGACAGTGAGACTGTCTCAAAACAAAAACAAAATAAGACTGGGTGCAGTGGCTCACGCCTGTAATCTCAGCACTTTGGGAGGCCGAGGTGGGCAAATCACCTGAGGTCAGGCATTCAAGACCAGCCTAGCCAACATGAAACCCCATCTCTACTAAAAATACAAAAGTTAGCCAGGTGTGGTGGCGGGTGCCTGTAGTTCCAGCTACTTGGGAGGCTGAGGCAGGAGAAACACTTGAATCCAGGAGGCGGAGGTTGCAGAGGTCACACCACTGCACTCTAGCCTGGGTGACAGAGCGAGACTCCATCTCAAAAAAAAAACCAAAAACCAAAAAAAACCCCAAAACAAAACAAACAAACAAACAAAAACAAAAAAGCTGCACTTTAAGCCTGGGTGAGAGAGTGAGAACCTGTCTCAAAAAAAAAAAAGGAACTGTAAATAAAAATCGGTCACTTACATGGCAATTAACAGCTATCTCTTTGGTTTGTTGTTTTTTTGTGTGTCTTTTTAAAATTAGTATTTTCTTCAGATGAGATTAACAGCTACCTCATATATAACTGCTTTCCTACGTATTTAATAAAGAAATGCAACAAACAAGAGGGGATTGGGGGGAGAGGGAGGGAGAGAGGGGGAGATAGAGCCAGATGGCGCACAGAGGCCTGATTAAAGGCAGAAGGGTAAGTGTTGCAGGAAAGAAGACTGGCAATTTTGGAGAAGTACTAGATAAATATGGATTCAAAGAAACAGACAAAATCTAGAATCTTGCTATTTGAAGTGTAGTCCTCAGACATTCAACATCACCTGGGAGTTTGTGAGAAATGCAGAAACTTGTGCCCCATCCTAGACTCACAGAATCATAATCAGCATTTTAGCAAGACCACAGGTGATAGGACACCATATTTCTTTTTTCAAGTTTCCACACACAGCATTGATTTTTTTCCCCAACATTGTTTTTTAAACTGCAGGTCTTGACCCATCAGTGGGTTATCAAATCAACTTAGAATTGAAGTTTCAGAGCATATCACAAATAGCAAATTTTTCATGTCTCTAACACAAACATGGTGAAATCCTGTTTCTGCTAAAAATACAAAAATTAGCTGGGCATGGTGGCATGTGCCTGTAGTCTCAGCTACTTGGGAGGCTGAGGCAGGAGACTAGCTTGAACCCAGGGAGGCAGAGGTTGTACTGAGCCGAGATCACGCCACTGCACTCCAGCCTGGCCACAGGATGAGACTCCAACTCAAAAAAAAAAAAAAAAATTCTCAAAACAATATCCTTACCTAGCACTATACTGATATTTTCCTTTTTTCTCTCTCTCTTTTCTTTTGCTTTTTATGTTTTTTTTTTTTTTTTTTTTTTTGGCGAAGGTGTTTCGTTGTTGTTGCCCAGGCTGGAGTGCAATGACTCAATCTCGGCTCACTGCAACCTCCGCCTCCGGGTTCAAGCGATTCTCCTGCCTCAGCCTCCCGAGTAGCTGGGATTTCAGGCACCTGTCACCACGCCTGGCTAATTTTTGTATTATTAGTAGAGACGGGGTTTCACCATGTTGGCCAGCTTGGTCTTGAACTCCTGACCTCAGGTGATCCGTCCACCTCGGCCTTCCAAAGTGCTGGGATTACAGGTGTGAGCCACCGCGCCTGGTCTTTTTTTTCTTTTCTTTTTTTTTTTTGAGACAGGGTCTGGAGTGCAGTGGTGCCATCACTGCTTACCAGGGCCTTGACACCCCAGGTTCAATCAACCCTCCCATCTCAGCCTCCCAAATCGCTGGGCCTACAGGCGTGCGCCCACACCCTCGGCTAATTTTTGGTATTTATTGTAGAGATGGAGTTTCGCCATGCTGCCCAGGATGGTCTCTAACTCCTGGGCTCAAGCGATTGTCCTGCCTCGGCCTTCCAAAGTGCTGGGATTCCAGGCGTTAGCCACCGCACCCAGCCTATTTTATTAATGGTGCCAATGACCCATTCACCTATTAAATTGACGTCACGACTCTTACATAGGTTGCTACTCAAAGTTTGAAAAACAATCATCTTTAACATACTATTTTAATACTTGGCCTCACACCTTAGCTAAGAAGTAGTTGAGGAGGACTGGGGAAGAGAAGGTTGAGAAATAGTTTGGAAAGACGGGAGAAGAGAAAGTTAAGAATGACTACTAAGTACGGAAAATATGCTAAGAAGCTGATGAAATAACGACAGATTTAGCTACAAAAAGGCCAAACTAGCACTGGACTTCATCACTTGTCAGCGGTTGTTTTTTTTGTGTGTGGGGGCGGTGGGGAGGTCGGGGCGTCTGTCCGTCTGGAGGCACCAGAGAAGAAACAGCAGATAGGACTAATAAGGGCTGGAAATTGGTGAAGAAGCACCATGGGAGTTGAGAGATGCAGATGAAGGAAACCATGGCTAGTACCAAGAACTACGGCAGCAGTAACCTGCCTCTGCCAAGGAAGTGAGGCTGGTCCAGGATGCCAGGCTCAGAAAGGCAGGTGCTGACTCAACACACTCCCCGCTTTGGCTCCTGTAGGACGGCTGAGATACCACACCTTGGCAACCTCCAGTAAAGGCTCATAGTCTAGCCCCTGGGAGGCCCCGGTTTCCCCGGGCTAACGTTTTAGGGCTGTGCTCGGAGTCGGCCTACGTTAGGAACTGGGAGAAGCAGGTAACCTGGGAATGAAGAATGGAGAGCGGCGCTTATTCCCAGAATCTGGGAGAAGGGGGAGTCAAGCCGCTGCGAGGCCTTCTCTATGACTGTGGGGGTTCGAATACAGTGAGACCCGACAAAAGCTAACCCCTTCTGGGTGACAGCAAAGTCCTGGCAAAAACAAAAAAAAGCAGGGACGGCAAAAGACCCCAGGGTCGGCAGCTGGGACCTGGGCCCCATTCTCAAGGCCCTTCTGGGTCCCCCTATTTCCCATCACCCCTCGCGCGGAACCCTGATGCTGTTAGCGCCCTCCAGGCTCGGGAAAAGCGTGGTTTTCCTTCCCCACATCTCCCGTAAGACACAGCTGCCAGCCCAGCACTACTGCGTCTTAGCAAGACTGGAGGTGCTCCCACCTTCACTTTAATTAGCATCTTCTTTCCAGTTTGGGACTGCACACGGATAAATTGCAGCTCCTACCACTCCGGTCGCCGCTGCCGCTCTCCAGCACTCTGCCTGCGAAGGACACTTCTGCTTCCGGGTCACTGTCTGGCTCCACCCTCTTCCTCGCCCCCGCCCCCCTGCTTTCCACTGGGTTCCGGAAAGGCTCAGGAGTGCTCCATGTTTCGGTTCAGTGACGTCGTAAATAAAAAGGAGGCATCCAGTTTAGCTACAGCAGAGAGGAGAACTCTGTGATTCTGGGAGTCCCTAGCGAGCCCGAGCTAGCGAAAAGCTGGGGCAGAACGAACTACAACTCCCATCGTGCCAGGGGGCGGTCCCGCCCGTTTCACCATGGGAGTTGTAGTCTTCTGTCCCCCGGATCCAACAGCAGCCTCAGTGCGTGAACTCTGTTACCCAGAAGGCCTCGCCCGGCCATCGCCGAAGCTGGAATTCGTCGGCTAGTAGTTCTCGCCGGCAACTAGCGGAACCTGTTGGCGTGGCCCAGAAGGCTCAGCGGGATTGCACGAGGCTAGTTGCTAAGCAAGGTGGTCTTTGGTCAACGGCCGCCAGGACCAAGGCAACAGGAAGTGAGTACCCCTATTCCGGAAGCTGGTTATGAACCCTCCCCGCCCTCCGTCGCCCACATTCTTTCGTCCCCCTAAATCAGCCTCTTGTCCCATTGCTCTTTGCAGGGATAGAAGAAGGAAGTGTAGCGGGGTAAGGAATGCACCGTCAGGGTCTCTCACAACCCTTTCCCAGCTCTTCTTTCTAACAAACAGTACCTGGGATGGAGACCCCTAGGGTAATCGCAGCCACGGGATGGGTCAAGGTGACAGGCTTCAGGAACCACACATAGGCGTTTGCCCGACCTTCCACAACTTAAGAGCGCAGACGCGCCAGCCGTAATGGGGCGTTAAAGCCCAGGGGAAGATTGGTCCTTATGACTTCCTGCCTTCCAGCCCTCAGATTCATCGCTACCCCGAGGCTAAGCGCCATGCCTCATATCGACAATGATGTGAAACTGGACTTCAAGGATGTCCTTTTGAGGCCCAAACGCAGTACCCTTAAGTCTCGAAGTGAGGTGAGCAAGCCTCTCTACTTGCTGTTTCTTGACTCCACGCTCCTGGTGGGCCACAACCAAGAAAGACGCCTGTTCTTGCCCTAATACTGTACGTTTTTTGGATTAATGAAATGCTCAGTTTCCTCTTCATATCTGCAGGTGGATCTCACAAGATCCTTTTTATTTCGGAACTCAAAGCAGACGTACACTGGGGTTCCCATCATTGCTGCCAATATGGATACTGTGGGCACCTTTGAGATGGCCAAGGTTCTCTGTAAGGTAGGGGGCTTTCCTCATGCTCCATCCCTATTGGTGTCCAGTTAGCCCAGCTGACTGCAGAGGTGTTTGCATCCCCACCCCCAGGCCCAGTCAGCTCTCTGGCAGTTAGCAGTCAGGATGCTCTAATTTAGTTTTTTTCCACTACTAAATCCCTTTCAGTTCAAAAGTCCACCTGAATTAGTGAGATTCAAAGCTAAGTTTTGCTCCCATTTTTCTGATACATGAACAGAATTTTCCCTTTTGTCCTGTCTAGCAGTTTGTACACCTTGCCAACTTTTCCCACCACCCAGGTCACGCCTTCCCAGTCACATGCATCCCTTCAGTTACACGATTGTCCACATTAAGCATTCACTGTTTTAGTCCAGAAACTATAGTTTAAGCATTCAAAATTCCTAACTAGAAGATCCTAGGAGAAGGAACTTACTTTCTTTTGATTATTCTTTAATAAGAACAATTCATTAATACAAGAATAATTCTGCCATTCTTTTTTTCTTTTTTTAATCTTCCTCTTCTTTAAGTCCTAGGTTCCTGGGAATTTCTGGGATGTGCCCCAAATGGGATGTGTTTTTCTTATATACAAGTTGTTCACTTTGAAATGGAAGATGCTGCTCCTGTCAGTACTAATACCTGCCTCTATACTTGTTGCTGAGAAGGTAGAAAGTTATCTGGGCACTTTAAAAATATACTCATTCTGCTGGTTGATCTGTGTAGCCCTGGTTGATTCTGCTACTGTTTGTGGCTCTGTTAGTCTTAAGGAGTTCATATCCTTTTTTCTCTTTTTGATTGCTGTGTCTTTGTGGAATGTCTTGTCATTTCTTTGAGGTTGATAGTTATGCAGTTTTATTTTTACTTTATTTTTATTGCCATTCAGTAACTGCTTAGGAATCTTGGTGTTGCCCGTTGTCCATCTGCTCTGACAAGCAGAGTTCAGAAATGGCGACTCTGACTGCAGAGTTAACTGACATGCTGTAATACATGAACCTTTTTGGGGATTGTCTTGATGCTTTATGTTCAGCCTGGCTTTCAATATTGCTGGTGAGAGGTAAGGAAATCAGATTTTAGAGATAGAGCCAAGTCTCACAGTAATAAAAAGGTTGGATGCAAGCAAACACCTTTTTCTAAGTTTGGTATGTAATCTGATGTGCTCATCATGCCACACTATGCCAGTATATCTCTAACATCTGCTGACTTCTATAGTGATTTTTCTTTGCTTACCAGTATGTTGATGGTAGAATGTTGAGAAAGCAGAATTCAATATCAGCTTTAGCTAGATAGTGTTGATCTCTGAGTACATATGTAGGGCACTTGCTTATTGCTAATACATGTCTTCCTTGCGTTTCCTGTTAGATGCAAGATTTGTGCTGTCTCAGCCAACTGCTGTCTCTTGTCTATTTGCATGTAGACATGTAAAGCACAAACACCAGTATTCACAATGGCTTTTGAATGCCTTTCTCCACCTATTGAGATATTGTTTGCAATTTGTTGAGCTATAGAATATGAACTTGATGAGTCACTATATCCTTGAACTTTATTAAAATGGATTGAATGAAACAGATTTTTTAGCTTGATCCATGTCCTCAACTAGGAAATCTGTCCTTTTTTCCACTAGAGATGGAGATAGGGTAGCACCTTATCAGCTCTTATCAACCTTAACGCATTACCTTTTGTGGGCATCCAGACCTACTGAATTACTGCTGGTAAATGAATGAGAACCTAACCAAAATTAGTTTAGTCCTAGGTTACCTTAGGAGGAGGGGCTGAGTCAGAGCAGAGAAGCACAGGCTCCATCCAACTTCTTCATGGTTCTTTCATGTTTGCTGCCTGTCCCACTGCACCAACAGCTTGTCACCTTTAACGTCAGAAGCAGTAAATGTGCTGACAGATGATATCCAACACAGATCACTCAGTACTTTTGTGGGAATATCTGACAAGTACTAGCTTATGGTAAAAAGCCCTACCAGTATTTGTAGGGAGAAGAAAGGTTGAACTCAAATCCCAATTCAACCTGACTTCTTCAAGTTGTTTCCTCCCCAACTTCAATTATTTCCTCTCTCAGATAGAATAGGTCAATTTCTAGAAAAAGAGACCTTAATGAAGTTTTCTTTCTTTTGATGCTTCTTTTTCTTTTCCCCAGTTCTCTCTCTTCACTGCTGTCCATAAGCACTACAGCCTCGATCAGTGGCAAGAGTTTGCTAGCCAGAATCCTGACTGTCTTGAGGTAACACTGGGCCTACCCTGCTCCCTTCCTTATCCTAGTTTTCCAGCAATTATATTTTGGCTTTCTGGGGACCAGCCCTCACCACTGATCCATTGGCTGCTCACCAGATCATCTCTGATAGGCCAATGGTCCTGTTTATCCAACAGCATCTGGCTGCCAGCTCAGGCACAGGCTCTTCTGACTTTGAGCAGCTGGAACAGATCTTGGAAGCTATTCCCCAGGTGAACTATATATGCCTGGATGTGGCAAATGGCTACTCTGAACACTTTGTTGAATTTGTAAAAGACGTACGGAAGCGCTTCCCCCAGCACACCATCATGGTATGTTTCTATTATAGTCGGTGCTTTTTATCTTTCCACTTTCCTGCCTTTCTGTTTTGCTACATCAGTCCAGTTCTCCTCTGCTGCGTTATGATATTTCTAGTCATTTAATCATGATACTGGATGATTATCCATAGTTCTAAGCTTAAAATGTCTATTTATTTGGTCAGTGCAGTATCTCTAATCCTTGGTTCATAGTCTTTGTAAATCTAGTGTCCCTGACGTCACTCACCAAACCATGATGGAACATCTATGCACTGTATATACCTGTGGCACATAGACATCTGCCCACTGAAATGGACACATAATACAATCACATAAAAGGGGTCACATAAACAATGATTTATTTTTCTTACAACGTTAGAAGAGTGATGGCAGGCCTTCATTTTCTTCATTGAGGGATGTGTCTACTGACCATCAGAAGCCAGTACAACTGGTCAAATGGGTCTTCAGCTTACAGTACCATGCCTTCTCCCTTTTCCTGAAGCCAGACAGGTTCTATGACAGAATGGCTTAACACAGTATGCTTTGGTCTCTTGAGGAATGGGAGATAAATCTACTGTAAATCAGATGTGAGCCTGGTCCAGTAGTTCCCTTTGCTTCACTGAATGCTCCTCTGTGCCACTTCATGTGTCCCTGTTGATCATAGTACCTTGTTGTCTTAGGAAAGTGCATCCTGGACGTTGGCTTTACCCTAGGTTCAGAGGTGACATTGGCCACTCACCCCCTACCTTGGCTTGGTGTTGGGGGAAGGGGTAGGGAGCAGGGTTCTCTAAAGTGGCTAGTGTAAAAGCCCTCAGAAGGCCCATTAGAGGGGACTGAGGTATCCTTTCTTAGTAATAATGTTGGAAAGTCATGGTCCAGGCATACGGTATATGACAATACATGACCTCCTGTTTCTGGCCCTAAGGATGCTATATTTCAATTGCTCTGTCTCAGGCAGGGAATGTGGTAACAGGAGAGATGGTAGAAGAGCTAATCCTCTCTGGGGCTGACATCATCAAAGTGGGAATTGGGCCAGGTAAGCTGATTCACTGGGGCCACTGGCTACCCCTTCGGTGGCAAACACCTATGGAGCACATAATTCTCACCCTTGTCATGTTCTTCCTAGGCTCTGTATGTACTACTCGGAAGAAAACTGGAGTGGGGTATCCACAGCTCAGTGCAGTGATGGAGTGTGCAGATGCTGCTCATGGCCTCAAAGGCCACATCATTTCAGTAAGGCCCAAGGACAGGGTAGGGTACGAGCTGGGTTTTCTGCAGGGTATGGAGGTGGCAGAGATGGACTAGAATTCCTGGGTTCTGTTGGCTTTGATTTGGGTTGTTGGGACATCACTGAGGGCTTAGAAAATCCATGCTGTGTGTTCATAGTGCTCCTTACTTTGCAGGATGGAGGTTGTAGCTGTCCTGGGGATGTGGCCAAGGCTTTTGGTAAGAAGCTTGAGGGCACAGAAGGATTATTCTTTATAAGAGGATGAGTCACCTCTGAGGGTCTAGGGTCAGGGTAAGAGAGGCTCAAGAAGTCATTCAGATTCTTTCATAGTGACTCTGAAGTCTATGGTATCACCTGGGGTGGCCAGCAGGAGACATCTGAGATTCTCCAAGTGTGGGCCATGGCCATCTGACCATCTCCTAGATTGTTGCCCAGTGCAGACTCCTGAGCCCCACCCAGACCTAAAAAAATATTAGGCTCTGAGGAATAGGGCAGCAAATCTGCATTTTTTTATTTTGCACAGCTTCCCAGGAGATAATTACTCCCATTAGATCTTTGCTCTTGGCACACATGAAATGAGTCTTGTTTAGCTGGGCACAGTAAAATGAAATGACCAGATGACGACAGTGAAAACAGTAAAAGGAGAAAGCAAGTGCCAGGCAGGGACTCTCCAGAGGCTCTTTTTTAAATCTTGGGGAAATCATACTCACTGAGGAACAGAAGCCAGGGCATATGAGGCCTGCATGGATTGTGGGTCAGCTAGGGAATCGGAACCAGGAAGAGGCTGGAATCACTGTCAGGACTGAGAATGTGATGTGAGTTGCTTTTGAGGGTGGCCATGGCCATCTCTTTCCCCCCTCCATGATGGTGGCAGGTGCAGGAGCTGACTTCGTGATGCTGGGTGGCATGCTGGCTGGGCATAGTGAGTCAGGTGGTGAGCTTATCGAGAGGGACGGCAAGAAGTACAAGCTCTTCTATGGAATGAGTTCTGAAATGGCCATGAAGAAGTATGCTGGGGGCGTGGCTGAGTACAGGTATGTGTGGTAGCTCAGGAACTTAGTAGTAGTATGGAGGCAGAACTCATGGCTGTTGAGAGGGGGATGGTATAATTATCGGAGAAGAATGGTGAACTGGGGCTCAATGCTAGGGTCTGGGAAAAGTCCCTGGGCTCACGGAATCCAGAAGGAGAAGATAATAAAGTTTTTTTTACTTTAAGAGCCTCAGAGGGAAAGACAGTGGAAGTTCCTTTTAAAGGAGATGTGGAACATACCATCCGAGACATCCTAGGAGGGATCCGCTCTACGTGTACCTATGTGGGAGCAGCTAAGCTCAAAGAGTTGAGCAGGAGAACTACCTTCATCCGAGTCACCCAGCAGGTGAATCCAATCTTCAGTGATGCGCGCTAGACCTGAGCAGTTCTGCCCTCCCAAGACACCAGTACTCTACCATGGGGCATCCCAAGTGGGCTCCTCACCTATCCCAGCTACTGGAGCTCTGTATTACTTTGTCATTTCCTGTTGTCTCACTCCTGAGGGCTCCTGCAGTAACTCTGTACTTCACTATCTGCACACGCAAAATGCCCAAGGCACTCACTGGGGAGGAAGCAAGGAAGAAAAGTCTGAGAAAATGACGCAAGATAATCAAATGGGAATCTGGGGACCCGACCCCTGAAGATTATTAAAAGGAAAAGATGCTGATTGATACATAAATTTTTTACATGGCTTTGGTTTAGAGGAGGCAGGCTTTTAGAATCATGTTTTGTGAATCAGCTTCACTAAATGGGACCTTCACATATCTAAAAAGCTCAGAAGTATTTGTATATTTGAAATACCTCAATAAAGAAAGAGCTCATTGACTGTAAATAGATGCTGGGGCTTTCTGTACAAGGCTAGCATCTGTCTGCTGCTCCAGAGTAGGTGGCGTTAGGGTCAGCACTGACCCAGTGGGGTCAAGGACAATGGGTGTTATTCCCATGAAGTATCTCCATTCTAGTGCCACCACCCCCAGGTAATCTGAAAGCATGAGAATTTACAAAGTATATTCTGGCATTAGGACACATATTTCCGGAATAGCAAAAGGACATTTCTCTTCCTGGCTCTCAACCTTGTTAACCCTTTACAGCTGAACAACACTTACCAAGGGAAGTAAAAAAGGCAAAGGGATCCTTCCAGTCTGGAAGGGCCAGTTGTTTCTAAGGCATGGCTTATGCTGACCTTATGGAAACCTTCATTCCCCTCCCTTACATCAAGGCAGTATTTTAACAAATCCAAAGTTTAATTATTAAGCATTACAAAGTATTTTTAGCAGTGTAGTCAGGCAATCCAAGCCTGGACTTCCACTTCATTCCTACTAAACTACTTGCAGAGCTGAGGCGGCAGGAGACAGGCAGAATACAGAGGGCACTTTAGTTCTGTCACAGGGGTTTAGAGCTGTCTCTACAGTCATAGGAAGGCATGGCACTGTAGCCAGAAGAGGGGAGGTATTCATAGAAAGTGGGGATCAGGGTGTCAAACTTTGTCTTCTGATAGTTTTCCAGAGACTCCTATAGAGAAGGGAGCAGGCAGATCCCACCAAATGAAACCCTTGCCTGAGCCCTCTGAATTCTGAAGCATGTGGATTTCTCAGTCCTGTTCTGCCCATCCCCTTCCCCAGCTTTCTGCTCCTTCCTACTCACCTTTCCTTCCCCCTGGCCATTTTCTTCCTCATCAGAGTCTAAAACCAAGTCCCCTATGGTAATGACGGAGCTGCACAGAGATGGAGTACACACTGTAGGAGGGAAACCAGAATCAAACTACTACCTCTAGATGAACACAGGCTCTTGAGAGTTCTCAAGAGAGGAAGCTGTTATCCAGTCCTGACTCAGACTACCTACCTGGCTTCCTGGCCCTAGGAGGTAATAATGATAATCTCAGAGGGTCCATGTAGCAATCCAAGCAATTCCTGAGAGCAAGCAAAGAGGATAGGGTGAAAGGAAGGCAGGCAAAGAATGTGCTCCTAGTAAGGAGAATTAACTGTTCCACTCACTCCTTTTGCTCTGCGGCAGGCAAGGCAACTGGGTTCTCCTTCAGAGCCCTTCCCCCCAGGGTCTGGCTTGGACTCTTAGACTTCCCAGTGGGGGCAGCTCTTGTGCTCATGGCTAGGTCTGCTGTGCATATTGCATGTTCTTCATTACTCTCAGGCTTAGATATGCGCTGGGTTGCTGAGCCCAGATTCCTAAAGGGAAACAGCATGACTGTGGGGCGCTCCTTATGGCCTCCCCTAGCAGACACCCACTGGGAGTGTACTCTTCGTTGGCCTAGAGGGGCCAGATTGAAGTGGTGGCCAGCTAGAGATTCTGGGTGCGTCCTTGAAGATGGTCCCTGAGGAAGATATGGGCCACGCTTGGCTTTGGGCAGAGGATTGTGGAGTGCTAGTCTTTGTTGCTGAGGAGGATTCTGTTCCATGGGCTCAGCCAGGTTCATTGAGTCAGTAATAGAGCACTCTGAAAAAGAAAATGAGGCCCCTTATAAAGAGAACAGACAGTAACAGAGTAACTGGTTTTTTATGCCTGGAGCCCATGAAACTATTCCAATAGGCTGCCTCAAAAGATCTCATGCTAAACACTACACCTCCAAATTCCTAGTACCTGGAAGCGGCCACCCCATGTCCACACCATACTGGTTCCAGGCAAGAGAAGAGGTGATAGAGACTCCAGGCTGCATCCAACTCAACATATCCTGAAGCTGTGGGCAGGGATAGAGGTATGAAGACCACAGTCCTTGATACAACCACCCCACACTCTGCCCTTACATGTTTTGCCCCAACAAAACCTGCTGTGCCTGCGGTGTAGGCAGTGCTTTCTCTAGCTGACACAAGTATTCAAAAAGCAGCTTTTCCATGGCAGCCAGAAAGGGTTCCCCATACTCTTGTTCAAGTTCCTGCAGCAGGGAGAGTTGGAGGTCAAAAGTGGGTTAGTGGCCAGGCATATAGTGGCTCATGCCTGTAATCCGCACTTTGGGAGCCTGAGGCAGGCGGATCACTTGAGGTCAGGAGTTCAAGACCAGCCTGGCCAACATAGTGAAACCCCATCTCTACTAAAATATAAAAATTAGCTGGGCATCCATAATCCCAGCTACTCTGGAGGCTGAGGCAAGAGAATCGCTTGAACCTGGGAGGCAGAGGTTGGAGAGAGCTGAGAGAGCGCCACTGCACTCCAGCCTGGGCGACAGAGACGCTTAAAAAAAAAAAAAAAAAAAAAGTGAGTTAGAGAAAATAGGAGCCACCTAACAGCCTTCAAACCAGTCTCACCTGCAGCTTCGAGGCCAAATCCACAGGAGCGTCTGACAGCTGCTTCACCTGCTGACAAAAAGTTTCCTGTGCCTCCAAAATCTTCCTCAGATCCTGCTTTGTCTGTTGAGGATATCAGACAGAGAAGTTAGCACCAAAATCTGGTAGACAGGAGGAGCAACTTTACTGCACCAAGTGTTACTGGGGTCAGGGCTTGTTCCTGGGATTACTCACAGCCTTGGGATCCCGCACTACAGGTCCAGATTCTGGAAAGTGGTGATTCAGGGCAGTCAGGACTTGGGCCCAAGGCCGGCCCTGCAGGATCAGCTCCACCACCACCTGTACGGTACTGAATTCAGAATCCCCACTTCGGGGCAAGGTGACTTTTTCCAACTAGTCTCATCCCCAAGCTGTGTGCCCTGGTCAGGTCCTCGCAACCCGCCCCTTTCTCTCTTTCCCCTTCCAGGTCCTACTTGCTCCAATACCTTGGCCTTTAGGCCCATACAAAGGCGTTCGTGGTGCCGGTAGCGAACCAAACCAGGGGCAACAGCGCGCAGAGATTGCAGAAACTCCAGTACTCGCGGAAAATGCTCCACACAGCGGCCGCGCACAACCCGCCAGCTAGCGGCGGCGGCGAAGCGCAGAGCTGTAGGACCGGCCCCCGGGGGCGTAGCCATGGCCGGCGGGCTCCGCCCTGAGGCGGTCCCTCCAGGTTCCTCACCCGGATGAGTGAGGCTTCCAGATCACGCCTAGGGGCGGGGCTTCTGGCAACGCTCTGTGGCTCGGATCAGTCGTCTCTGGGTATCTTGCGATCCGGCTCGGCTCCCTTCCGTAGGCACCCAGAGTTCTGAGGGGGGGACTTCTGCTCGGGCTGGAGGAGCCTGAGTGGCGAAGCTGGCTGTCTGCAACGGCACCGGGTCGCCCAGCTTTAAACGCCGCCGCTGTCTCGAGCCCGAGGGTGCCTTATTTCCGGCTCCGCGACTGGCTACCCTTGCCCCGGAAAAGGGCGGTAAGAGGCGGCCAATGGGCAGCGTGACGGTGCGTCAGAAGGCCACGCCGCAGCGGAGCTGGCGCTTCCAGCGCCCTGCGCCCTCTAGCGGCTGACTTGAGTTGGCCGCTGAGGCTGTGTGGGCCGGCTCGTCTGGGTCTTCCCTATCCCGTTTTCTACGTGGAGCCAGCGGAGAAGCCATGTCACTCCCCTGAGGCTCTACTTCCTAGTCTGTAAAACGAGGCTCATGCCACCGCCTCTTCCCACTGTTTTCACCCATCGAAATTCAGTTGGTTAAGTCCCTCGAGCCGGCGTATGCAGAGCCTTCCCTGGCGCGCATCGCCTCCAGTAGGAATTCAACTGTTTCTTTTATAAAACAGAAGAGGGCGCCCCGCCCTTAAAAAATAAAATAACAGGCCAGGCGCGGTGGCTCGGGTCTAATCCTAGCATTTTGGGAGGCCGAGACAGGAGGATCACTTGAGCCCAGACCAGCCTAGGCGACGTGGTGAAACCCCATGTCTGCTAAAAAAACAAAAATTAGCCGGATGTGGGAGCAGGCGCCTGTTCAAGCCATCTTCCCACCTCGGCCCCCCAAAGTGTTGGGAGCACAGGAGTAAGCCACTGCACCCAGTCCCTGGCTAATTAAAAAAAAATCTTTTAGGCAGGGCGCAGTGGCTTGTGCCTGTGATTTCAACACTTTGGGAGGCTGAGGCGGGTGGATCACTTGAGGTCGGGAGTTCGAGACCAGCCTTACCAACATGGAGAAACCCCATCTCTACTAAAAATACAAAATTAGCCAGATGTAGTGGCGCATGCCTGTAATCAATCCCAGCTACGTGGGAGGCGGAGGTAGGAGAATCGCTTGAACTCGGGAGGCAGAGGCTGTGGTGAGCCGAATCGCGCCATTGCATTCCAGACTGGGCAACAAGAGAAAAACTCCGTCTCAAAAAAAAAAAAAAAAAATTATTTTGGTGGGTGTGGTGATTCATGCACTTTGGGAGGCTGAAATGTGAGGATCACTTGAGGCCAGGAGTTTGAGACCACCCTGGGCAACACAGTGAGATCCAGACTCTACAAAAAAAAAAAAGAAAAATGTGTTTTGTAGAGAAGGGGTCTCGCTGTGTTGCCCAGGCCCGTCTATCTTTATTTTTTGTTTTTGGTATTTATCCTGCTTGGTATTCTCTGAGCTTCCTGGATCTGTGTTTGGTGTCTGTCATTAATTTGGGGAAATTCTTAGTCATTATCACCTCATTTCCTCTGTTCCTTTTCTTCTCTGCCATTCTGATTATGTGTATGCTACACCTTCTATAATTGTCGGATATTCTGTTCTTTTTCATTTTTTTTTCCTCTTTGCAGTTCAGCTTTGGAAATTTCTTTCTTTCTTTTTTTCGATGAGGCTGGAAGCCCCAGCTTTGGAAACTTCTTTTTTTTTTTTTTTGAGACGGAGTTTCGCTCTTGTTACCCAGGCTGGAGTGCAATGGCGCGATCTCGGCTCACTGCAACCTCCACCTCCTGGGTTCAAGCAATTCTCCTGCCTCAGCCTTCTCAGTAGCTGGGACTACAGGCACACACCACCATAACCAGCTAATTTTTTGTATTTTTAGTAGAGATGGGGTTTCACCATGTTGACCAGGATGGTCTCGATCTCTTGACCTCATGATCCACCTGCCTCAGACTCCCAAAGTGCTGGGATTATAGGCGTGAGCCACCAAGCCCGGCCCAGAAATTTCTGTTGATACTTCTTCAAGCGCACCATATTCTTTGGCCATGTCCAGTCTATTGATGAGCCCAGCACAGGCATTCTTCATTTCTGTTACAGTGCTTTTTTTTTTTGAGACAGTGTCTCACTCTGTTGCTCAGGCTGGAGTGCAGTGGCTCAATATCAGCTCACCGCAACCTGCACCTCCCAAGATCAAGTGATTCTGGTGCCTCAGCCTCCCAAGTAGCTGGGACTACAGATCGTGTGACACCATGCCTGGCTAATTTTTGTTTTAGTAGTGACGGGCTTTTGCCATGTTGCTGGTCTTGAACTCCTGGCTTCAAGCAATCACCTGCCTCAGCCTCCCAAAATGCTGGGATTACAGGCATGAGCCACCGCACCTGGCCCAGTGTTTTTTTATTTCTGCATTTCTGTTTTTTCATTAGAATTTTCCTCTCTCTGCTTACATTATCCACCAAACATAATGCTTACCATTATCTTTCATGTTGTCCCGTTTTTCCTTTAGAGCCCTTAGCGTATTGGCCATAGTTGTTTTACATTCCTGGTCTGATAATTCTCGTATCGCTGCCATATCAGAATTTGGTTCTGACGCTTTCTCTTTCTTCAAACTGTGTATTTTTGTCTTTTAGTGTGCCATGTGATTTTTGTTATTGTTACGTATGGATAAAAGAAACAGGCAAATAAACCTTTAGCGTGAGGTTTATCTGGCTGGGGGTTAGGCTGTGTTTATTGCTTGATGTAGCTGTAGCTATCAGCTAAAATTTTCTCTGGTGTCCTTGTTACTGTCTCCCCTGTCATCTTTGGTGTTCCCTAGAGACTTCTTAAATAAGGTCTAAGATGTGCAGTTATTTCAGCTGTATTCCCTGTTGTTATATGAGAACTCTATTAGTAGTAAGGTGTCAGGGGCGAGGGAAAGCGTTCTGTAGTCCTGTAATTAAGTCTCCGTCTTTCAGTAAGCCTGTGCTGGAAGCTGTGACTTTCATAAGTGCTACCAGACCCTGCTCCCTCCCTCCTTTGTCTCCTCACATGCAGGGAAAACAAGAGTTGGGTATTTCTCTTCCCCCATGTAAAATGCTAGAGAGGTGCTATCCTGGCTGAAGCTGGACATATCCCTTTTCCAGATCAGGTAGGCTCTCTTAATGAATAGAGTTAGTTTCTCTTGAGGGCAGACATTGTTAAGAATGGAATACAGGTTCAGGTGTGGCTCACTCCCATAATCCCAGCAATTTGGGAGTCCAAGGCAGGTGGATTGCTTGGGCCCAGGAGTTTGAGACCAACCTGTGCAAAATGGCGAGACCCCCATCTCTACAAAAAAAATTTTAAAAACCAGCCAGGCTTGGATGCATACACCTGTAGCCCCAGTTACTCGGGAGGCTGAGGTGGGAGGATTGCCTGAGCCCAGGAGGTTGAGGTTGTAGTGAGCTGTAATCCGGCCTGGGTGACAGAGCAAGAACAGAATGCAATGGATGTATTTCAAAATAGCTACTTTCCTCCTCCCCTCTGTCAGACTCACAGGAGGGGATGTCTCCAGTTTTCACTGTGGGATCCTGGTAAAACTTATGGCCGTGTGCCATGGCTCACTCCTAGGACTGCATGAGGCTAGGAGTTCAAGACCAATCTGGGCAACATAGCAAGACCTTGTCTCTACAAAAAAAATTTAAAAAATTGCCAGGCATGGTGGTACACACCTGTAGTCCTAGCTACTTGGGCTGAGGCAAGAAGATTGCTTGAGCCCAGGAATTGGAGGCTGCAGTGAGCTGTGATTGTGTCACTGCATTTTAGCCTGGGCAAAACAAAAATAAGAAATGAAAAAAAAAAGTGTGGGGTGCCTACCTAAGAATGGGACCTCTAGAATTTTTTTAAAAAATGGTCTCATTCTGTCACCCAGGCTGGAGTGCAATGTCGTGGTCTTGGCTCACTGCAGCCTTAACCCTACCCCAAGCTCAGGTGATCCACCTCAGCCTCCCAAGTAGCTGGAATACAGGCATGTGCCACCAAGCCCATCTACTTTTTGTCTTTTTTGTAGAGATGGAGTTTTGCCATGTTGCCCAAGCTGGTCTTGAACCCTTGAGCTCAAGTGATCTGCCTGCCTCATCTTCACAAAGTGCTGGGATTACAGGCCTAAGTCACCATGCCTGGCCACCATAGATTTTTTAGCCTTCAAATTTGTCCACCCTAAACCTCCAGCTATGAGTCAATTACACTTTAAGTTTTCCTACCCTGGTACTGGTTTCCCAGAAGTTTCTGTTTCTAGGCTTCCACTATGAAGTTGTGATTCTATCTGCCTTTTTGTCTCCAGTTTTAGGGGCAGCAGTTTTCTCTGTGCCCTCAATTCTCTGATAGATCTAACAAGAGCTACTGACTTTCAGTTTGTTCAGCTTGTTTCTTACGAGGGCGGGAGTGAGGACTCCCAAGCTTGTTAGAGGCCAAACTAAAGACCAGAGCTTATTGTCTTCCCTTTTATAATATGGTCTTCCTCCTGGGCTTTGTATTTCTGTGCATGGCACCCATGAGTCAGAAACCCAGACCACCACCCTTCTTTCTGCCCTCCCTCCTCTCCAGATTGAATCTATTACCAAGTCTAATTAGTTCTATTTCCTATACGACCTTCAAACCCACCCCCCTTTTTTTCATTCACACTGCCTCTATCCTATTCCAGGTTCTCCTGTGTCTCATCCTGAGAGGACTCTAGTCCTCCTACCTCCAGCCCACCCCTCTAATTTCTCTTCTATGTTGCTTTCATCATGAATCTTGTGAAATGCAAAACTGATCATATCATCCCTAATTGAAAGCTCCCCCTTACTTTCAGAAGAAAGTCCAAACTCCTAAATATAGCAAAAGGATTTTTAATGACCTGGCCCAAGTTTACTTCTTCAAGCACATCCCTTGCCACTTTGTACTCATCATGCACCCATATGCCAGTCCTCATCCAGCTGTCTGCATTTTCCAAATATACTGTGTCATCTCGTATTTCTACACTTCACACATGTTGGATGATTCCTCTGTCCTCTGCCTCTTGGACTTGACTTTTTCTCATCTTTCTTGGGTCATCTGGTAATCACCTTCATGAAGCCTTTCTGCCTCAGCCCAGGCAGAGTCGCTGTTCTCTGGGCCCCTCAGCATCCTGAACATCCCTCTAGTACCATGCAGACCCTATCTTATAAGGTTGTTGTAAGGATTCAATGAATTCATAAAGAGCTTGGAACCTGGCTCCTGGTAAGTATGACATATGCATTTACTGTATTTAGAATGTTTACACATCTGTCACCCCCACTGGGCAGGAGCACCTTACGGGAAGGGCTTGTTTCTTCCTCGTGCACGTTATACTTCTGATGCCTCAAGGTGTACACCTTGTTCATGTGTTTACAGCTCAATTTTAGTTCTCTTTTTCCTGCCCCACGAGCCCTTTGTCTTGAAAGCCTTCTAAACTCAAAGGTTCAAGAAGACATGTGAATTCAGGACCAGAATATCAGGAGCATGATCTCATGGTTACTGCTGGCCCAGGAAGAATGTAGGCAGTGGAAATGCAGAAAGAAAGAACAGCTGAGAAGAAAAATGAAAGGGTGTTGTTCTTGATCTTTAGTGTGCACAGGAGTCAAACTCTTGGTGAGTTTGTTCTGAGCTTCTGCTATAGGGATTCTGATACACAAAGTCTGTGCTAGGGCCCATATATCTGGATTATTAATACACATTTCAGATGATTGTAATAGAAGTGGTCTAGAGACTACACTTGAAGAACCCTAAGGTAAGGGAACAGTTTCTTTCAAACCAAAGCCAAAATCTTCCAAAACACATCCACAGGAAAATTTCCAGGTAGAAGAGAGTTATACAAAGAGTACCGACTCTGTTTCTCTGAGCCTCAACTTCCTTCGTGGTCCCCCTCTCTGGTAAGGGACACCAACCCCTATCAGTATATGTTATAGAAAGGCCTGGGGCAGACCATGCTGCCCTAGGGCAGACCATGGCTTCATCTGTTTTGGTATGGCATAGACTGAAAGATGGACAGAACAGCAGCTTCATTAAAAAATAGTTTATTAGCATCTGTGCCCCAGTGCAAGTGAAGACTGACTCCCTCTCCAGGAGCCCTGGACTCCCCTTCTGAGCTCTGGTGAGCTGCTCTGCAGTGGGCCCCCATCTTGGGGCAGTGTCCTTGCTCATCTGACTCCAGTCCCATTGCTCCTGGCACAGGGCTAAGCTCCACCTCGAGATGCCATAGGGATGGTCTCTCCCAAGTGACTGTCACTTCCAGTGTCTGAGAAGAGGCCTCTGTCCCCAGAGGCTGGGGCCACATCCACCTGGATAACACCGTGCACCTGGGAGAGCTGCGGGCTGTCCAAGCTGGCAATGAGCTGGCGGGGGCCTGGCCGCACAGGCACAAACGTCTGGCGCAGTGTCACTGTCTCATTGCCCCCGATGTCCCTGTAGGGAGAGACAAGGTCATGGGCCTGGAGTAATTGGGGGTGGAGTGGGGAGTAAGAATTGATCCAGGGCAGTCAGGAGGAAGAAGCAAGAGGTGGAACCATTCAGACGTTTCCAGGCTCACCTGGAATTTCCACACCCAAGACCAGGAGCCCCAGGGCTGCCTCTGCATAGCCAGATCAGCAGCCACCCACCAGCTGCCTGGGCTGGAACTCTCCCCATCGTCTGGGACTCCTCCCTCCCTGCCCCCACATCCACCTGGACAAAGACTGCCGACACCACCCCAGAGGCCTCTCATGCCATCCCCTCCATCACTACTGTACCTGCCCTAAACAGAACATCCTCATCTCACTTGGGGTTTCCAAAACCAAGAAAACTTCAAAATGAGCCTTTGGGAGCCCAATACAGTATTTCCAAATACTTTCAGTTTTGACAAGAGCATAGGTTGAAGAAAAGTAATTATTTTCTGCTATGATCATCGTTCCAAAGAAAAACCCTTCCCAAGAACAGACAACAGACATCTTTAAATGGACATAAAGCTTTGTGTGTGTGTGTGTGTGTGTGTGTGTGTGTGTGAGAGGTGGGTGCAAAAACCCCCCCCCCCCCCACACACACACACACACACTACTACTACTACTACACTGTTTTCATTTTCTTTTGTCCACATGGGCCTCTGAAAAATTGATTCCCAGACCTTCCCTGGGAATCATGATTTCACTAGTCCTCTAATGGGACTCCTTGCTCCCATGCTACTATTGTATTCTGTTCTGCTAACCACTCAGAGGTGAACTAAATCCTTCAAGGGCTTAGCTCCTTTGGTGCTTGTGGCATGAGATCCCGGCTCTCTAACCTGACACACAGGCTCACTGTGACTCAGCCGCTGCTACGAGCACAGCCTCATCATCCCCCATCATTCCTCCTGCTGAGCAGCCCTACCGAATGCCTTCTTCCCCAGACAAACCAGACTCACCTCCACAGTCATGCTTTGCAGTCTTTGTCTTGTGTTGAATGAGCATCTAGCTCTGCCTCCCCACCCTGGGTGGCCTTGTGAAGGCCTACTTTTCCTCAAAGGCCTGACACAGCACTTCCTCAGTAAGGGCTCCCCTGAGCACCTCCTGCCTCTAGGAAAAGAAATCTCACCCTTCTCTGAGCTCCTCCAGCAACCCTGCACATTTCATTTTATACATTGAACATGATTGCTTTTATTGCATTTGCTTATGCCTGTGGGAATCTGTCCTTCCTGCCTTTGCCTAAACCTTACCTCTGGCCCCCTATTAACCCAAGCCTGCCCTTGGGGACCCTCTCCAGACATAGAACTTGTACAGTCACTATTATCCTCTAAGAGAATGAGCCAACATCCCTAACTCCAAGGATGAGTTCTTTTCAGGGCAAAGCATTGGGCTTGGAGCCTAGTTCTGAGCAGTTTCCCTGGACCACTCTATTCCCTCTTCTACCACTTGTTAGCTGTGAGGTTTAGGAGAAGCTACTTAACTTCTCTGATCCTCACTTTCTGGGTCGTAAAATGGAAGTGAAAGTAAAAGGAGGAGTGGGATCTGATTGTCTTGAAGGTACTTCTGAGCTCCATGAAGGAGAGAAGTAGGGATGTATAATAGAATGTAGTATGATAGGAAGTCTATACATTAAGTCTATAACTTAATGGATAGGTTATGTCCTGACTGCTTACAAATTTGCATTCTTAATTTTTGCTCACTTTTTCATAGATAAAAGATTCAAGGTTGTTCAAGCTCAGACCAGCTCTCAGAAGTCTATTTAATCTATACCATAATTGAATTGTAATATTTCAGAAAGTAACCTTTATATTGCAATAACTATTTCCAAGAGAAACTGTTTTCTAGGTGGAAATGTCAAGATCTCTCCCTGCCCTGGTCTCACTGTGAGGTGCAGACTTTACCACACCTCTTTTGTGAGCTGAAGCTGAGTACAAGCTATCCGCTAAAGCTGGGATGTTCCTGGAACTGAGCTGGTCATGAAATCAACTCCCCGACAAGGACACCAGAACTTAAACATTGAAATGAGCATTGTTCAACTGTGTACTTGTTCAATCATATTCCCCGGGCTTGAAACATTTTTGAAACATTTAAAAAACTCCTCCTGGACTCTTCCTCAGAGCCATTAAAACACACACACACACACACACACACACACACACACACACACACACACACACACACACACACACACACACGAGTGCTCACAGACGCAATAGACAGCCAGTCCCACCGACACACAAAGCCGCTGTTCTGAGAGAAAAGGGCAGAA